>KN485012.1:0-11234 GCA_000787095.1 Periophthalmodon schlosseri
AGCCACCGTGTTCCAAAAAGGAAGTGATCATTGACGCGCCTCTGGCTCCATCGACTCTGGCTTCAATTCACTTTACACTGATAAACTGTCAGGCCTCTCTCGTAAATGCAGCTGTCAGGCTCGTCATTTTGGTCTTTGGTTTGTATTAACCCGCTCTACATGATCCTGGTATTTTTATTTTGCTATTGTGTCTATAACTCAAGATATGAACATTAATAACAGACATAACAGGCACCTTCTTTCTCTGAGGTCACTCCCGCTGCCGTTAGCAACAGGATTGATTGACAGCGTTGATAAGGGCCCGCCCCCTGCCTTCAGCGGTGCGGGGGGAAGGGGCGTTGCCTTCAACAGCTTCGCTCCAGATTGGCTCTTTGGTTGCTATGATACTCACGGCCGGAATTCCAGATATGGAACTTGGCTCCAAATTCGCCCCTATAACTAGCCTCAATGAGCTTCATTTGACTGGAGCCAAACGCTGTGGGTGACGCCACACTCACTTAGTCCACTTCTTTATACAGGCTATGGTTAAACCTAAGACTTGCTATGTGACAGATACTGATTCAAATGCAGTGCTGCCTGAGTGTTGGCATGAGAACAAGTCAGATGTAAAAGTTCTATTTATTTCACTGTTGCCTAAAATAAAAAGTGGAAAGCATTTGAGCCGCGGTGAGACAGAGGAGGCAGTTTAAAGTAATATCTTTAGAAATGAATCGTTTGTAGAGTCTGATGGTTCATGTTTGTGGGTCAGCTCCTCAGCCTTCAATCAAAACAACCAGGTTGTTTAGCTGTATTTGTGAGCTCCATGCAGTTATTGTGATAATCAGTGTCTTTGTTTGTGCTTGTGTGATAATGTAGAACCATAGACTGTATAAAGAAGTGGACTAAGTGAGTGTGACGTCACCCATACCGTTCGGGTCCAGTCAAATGAAGCTCATCAAGGCTAGTGGCTATAGGGGGCGAACTCATCAAGGTAGTGGCTATAGGGGGCGAATTTGGAGCCGAGTTCCACATTTGGAATTCCAACCACAAGTATCATAGCAACCAAAGAGCCAATCCGGAGTGAGGCTGTTGAAGGTAACGCCCCTTCCCACCCGCGCTACTGGTTTAGCAGGGAACGGGCACTTAGTAACGCTGTCAATCAAATCAAAATAGCAAAATAAATACACCAGGATCATGTAGAGTGGATTAATACGAACATTTTAAGACCAAAATGACGAGCCTGACAGCAGCAGTTACAGAGAGAGGAGCAACAGTTTCTCAGTGTAAAGTGAACTGGAGCCAGAGTCGATGGAGCCGGAAGTGCGCCCATGCTCATTTCCTATCTGGAATGCGGCGGCTAGCAGGTTAGCTATGTCCATTTATATGTACAGTCTATGAGTGGAACAAAAGGAAAGCACGGTATATCTCTGCTGTTCTGTAGACTGGATGAAAAAGGAGTGTTAATAAATTTATTGGGAGATTTTATAGGCAAAAATTCAGTTAGAGCTACAATTTTTATGTAGCGCTTTTCCACCTTCAGGGCACTCAAAATGCTTTACATCAACGAACCACTCACACATTCACACACCAGTGTACGCAGACACTGGAGGAGAGGTGGGTTAAGTATCTTGCCCGAGGACACAACGACAGCGTACATTTGTGGGAACTGGAATTGCAACCTTTGAATCTGTGGACAAACACTCTACCAACTGAGCTACTTCATATTCTCTATCATATTTCAACCTTTATTTGGTTTGAAATGTATTTTTAAAAAATCACAGTATGCAAAATTCTCTTTGTCTATTTGAAAACGATAATCCCTGACTAGCTGTCTTCTAAAATACTCGTTAGTTGCAGCCTTGTTTAGTGAAAGGTTTGATTGAACTGAGTTTTGAACTGCGCAGATGTTGTTGTTACTCGTTCTTTCTGCAGTACAGTTTTGTTGTTTTGAATTTGTGAGTTTTGTGAACTTTTTCGAGGAACCAAATGAAGCACTTCTGGATGAAAAATACACTGGTCCATGTTAGCTAAAGGAATAATTGCATCAGTTCAGGTTCATTAACTTGTTGCTGCTTCAACATCCATCACTGCAGTAATTATGGGATGTGGGTTTATTTAGGTAATTGGAGGTAGGAGTATATTTAGCTGTGCTGTGTGTGTTTTTTTTTAAATGCTTGCAACTGAGAATAGAGTGTAAAGACCCCTGCTTACTACATAATGGCAGATAAGTTGCTGGACACTCAAACATGGCTCATAAAAATCTAATCGTGATCTAAATTTGATGATATTGGTGAAAGTGGCCAAACTTCCTGTCAAAGCCTGATCTCATCAGATCTCAGAAGCTAAGTGAGGCTAGCCCTGGTTAGCACTTGGATGGGGACCACTGGGAAAATTAGGTGCCACAGTGGGGCACCAGTGGCAAAAGCTGTGATTGTGTCCTTAGGCAAGACACTTCACCCACATGACATGAGTGTTGGTGGTGGTCAGAGGGGCAGATGGTGCAGATGGTGGCAGCCTCGCTTCTGTCAGTCTACCTCAGGGCAGCTGTGGCTACAATCGTAGTGAATGGAGTGAATGAATAATGCATGAAATTGTAAAGTGACTTTGAGCATCTTGAAAAGCGCTGTCTAAGACTAAGGCATTATTATTAAATTGTCACATCATGATTCAATTAATACAGGTCTATGGTCAAACACAGTCACTTTCCCCCACTCACTTCTCCTATTGACCATATTCAACCCCGCCCACTTTTGCCCTAAATGCGACTAAACCGTGCTTTCTTTGTGGCGGCCCTTTCGGTTAAGTGGGAATCCCGTTCCTTTCAATGAAGAATTTAGAAAAAGTTTTGGCACTAAAATATTACATGAAGTGGGCTGATTTATGTCAAATGTTCAATGTTTATGTGCAACAACAAGTCAACAATGCACCGATTCTCTGGGAGGCTCTGTAGTCCATATAGAACTTATTTGCTGTCAAGATCAAGATCGGCAGCTCCATACAAAATAATGCAACCTGAATAGCGATGGCGACGCCTGCGGCAACTTCCAGAATAAGGTGAATTAGTCAGCCTCCATCATGCACCATCGAGTGAGTGACAGGTGAAGTATCCTAAGTATCCTAAGTATTCTGTCATGAGCATTTTTTTGGCATATTACCCACCTTACTTTATATGTAATATGGCCGCAACAATTCAAGTTTATATAGCACATTTAAAACTTCAGCTTCACATAAAAGTCAGCAAAAAATCAAAAAAACAGATAGCAATACATAGGAAAAGAACAATAAGATGTCCTGTGTAGCTACTATTAAATGCCAGGGAGAAGCGGGATTCGAACCGCCAACCTTCATATCAGTGGACAAACACTGTACCAACTAACCCCACAGTAGCTCGCAGTACAGTACAGTTTTGCTTACATTTTTAATCGCGTGTACTTTTTTTTGAGTAACCAAATGAAGCACTTTTGGCGGAGAAATACATGAATTGTGTCAGTTTTTTCAGTGGACAAATGACTGAGTATTCTCCTGTAATGGGTCCTGACAGCAGAGCGCCCCTCCTCACATCAGCCCTTCACTATGACATCGGCTCGTAACGTTTATTCCAGACTATTTCCCTCACGCCAGGCGCTCGGCTTCATATGGAGAAGGTCCAAAAACATGTCGTTCTTAGTGTTAGTCCCGCTGCTTTGATTAAACCTCACCACTCACAGCTGAATACAAGGTGTAAATCTGTCAGAATTGTATTATGGGTAATGTGTAACGTATTTTAGCCGAGAAAAAGTACAAAAAGCCATTCAAACTGATCTGATCATGATTTTACAATTTGATTATGTCATAATTTCAGTTGGAGGGCAAGGGTCTATTCATAGGTTTCAGCTTCATGGTACAGTCAACATTTTGAGGACTTTTTTCCCCATTCAAAATGTATAATATTTTGTTTTAAATTGGTAATTGCTATGATAACAGTATTCATTTCTCATCATTCTGACCCCATGGATACAGCTGGGAGAGTCACAGTTCTTGGAAGAAATATCCAAACAGAAATAAGAAACAAACAAATGGTGAACCTTATTCTTATTAGTTACAGATTGACTCCACAAACTTTTGATGTTGTGACGTCACCCATAGCGTTCAGCTCCAGTCAAATGAAGCTCATCAAGGTTTGCAGTTACAGGGGCAAATTTAGAGCAAAGTTCCATATTTGGAATTCTGATCATAGCAATCAAAGAGCTAATCTAGAAGAGCGAGGCTGTTGAAGGTAGTGCCCCTTCCCGCCCGCACCGCTGGTTTAGAACGGAGCAGGCGCTTAGCAACGCTGTCATCAAACCTGTTGCTTACGCTAACGGGAGCGACCTCAGGGAAAGAAGGCGCCAGATTCATGCGTTATTAATGTTCATATCTTGATTTATGGACACAATAGCAAAATAAAAATACAAGGATCATGTAGAGCAGGTTAATACAAACATTTTAAGACCAAAATAATGATGCTCACTGCAGCAGTTACAGAGAGAGGGGCCACAGTTTTTCAATGTATTGTAAATTAGAGTTGATGTAGCCAGAACACGCCCATGCTCACTTCCTATTTGGAACGCGGCGCCTAACTATGTCCATATACACATACAGTCTATGGACTCAGACCAGGGAAAAAAAAAATCCAGTTACGTTTACGGGGTCAAAGGGTCAAGGAGATTCCATTAGGAAAGCTGTTAGCTGCAAGTAATGCTGTTTCTGTGCTGCCACATGTTCAGGTAATTTAAAAGCACTCAAAGATAAAAGCAGTTGGTGAGATTAATTTAAAAAATGTAACTTCAAGATTTTATTTCTTTACCAAGAATGTTCCTCAGTATGGAATTAAACCTATCTATCTAGTAAGCGGCTAACATTACCAAGTCAAATTAAAGACATGGTATGTAACTTTTTAGCCTGTTTTTTAGCATGTTTTTCATCTTGGTTTTATTCAACTGAAATATATAGCATGCTGCATTACTGTGAGAGGGCTTGCATTTCCACAAACCTGACTCCTATTTGGTCTGGAGGCAGGCCTTCTCCTGCTTGTTTCAATGGAAATGTTGTTCCTTTGGCTATAATATTTCACAGTATTGCATACAACTTAAGTATGGTTTTAACTTTCCATTTCCATGGAATCATGCAGTGGACTTTCCACCTCCAGAATGTTACATACTGTTACTTTAAAGGTCAGATCTATGTCAGGAGAGATGACCCTGTTCAGTGTAAGAAAGCATGTTTTCATGGTATCTTTGAAGAATCAAAATATGTACTTAAATACATCCAAAATAGATAAGTTTAAAGTCCTACTGTAACATTCAAGGTAAAGCAATAATATCACCACGGAAGTAGCGGACACTCCACCAGAAAAGTTACATACTGCACATTTAATTATACATTGGGAAAAAAGATGAACAGTTTTGGTGATGATAGCGCCATCTTGAGATGCAGTGTAAGTAGGTTACCGCGAGGACAGGATTAATTGACAGAATAGTTAGCGGACATGTTGTGATGGTAACACTCTGTGAAAGCCTGCTGTCTGGAGTCTTTGTTTAAAAGTCGATGACAGAAGCCAGATGGTGAACCTCCGATGCTGCTTGCTGCTCGAATGACTACAGATGGACTAGAAATACTGTTTGCATGCATTTTAGTAGCAAAGTATTGTTTTTGCTAGCTAGAGCTACACGATTTGGGAAAAATGTAATATTTTTTTTTCAGACAAGTATTGCAACTGTGATTAGATTTGCGAATGTGATTTATGTTGAAAAGTAGGATTCTGTTGTGGGTGCATTTTGTAAATGACTCCAGGAACAATCGCATTTGAGACAAGGCTGAAATATGAACTCTTAAACTAATACAAGAATCCCATGCATTTCAGACCATGTTTGTAGAGGTCTAAACTACAGGTACAAGAAGTTTATTTCTATAAAAAGACAAAAATTGCTGCCTTTGCGATTTGATAATTGGCGATAGCTCCTGGCAACCTCACTGTTAGCATCATTACTTCCTGTCCAATTGTATCTCTGTGAGGTTTTTGCCGAGTCACAGTAAAATGAATAAATATTTAAAGATAAAGAACAGGCAGTGGACAGGGAGCTGCGGGTGAATGTCACTGACAACATGTTTAAACACTACAACATAAAATGAATACTTCACCTGAGGACACAGTATTTAGAAAGAGAGAAGTTTGTGCCTCAATGCTAACGCTAATGCTAATGTAGCTCAATAGTGACCGCCCACCCCCTGGTTTTGGAAGTAAATTTTTCATTCATTTTTCCAATAGATTTTCCAAAAAAAAAAAATCATATTAAAAGTTTGAAAGCTCAGGGCTAATCAGCTCTGTAATAACTAATGACCACAAGACCTATAATTTTATTTAAAATCTGTTTCTGAAATGTGAGTTATGAAAGCCTTTTGCAGAATCTCAGAATCATTTTGCGTTTTAAATGTGCTTTTTGGACTTAAAACAACCGTGTTATGGATATTAGTTAGCACGTAGCTGATTAGCCTAGATTTTAGTAGGGTGTTTATTCTATGTTTTCTGATTTTAATAAAAGTGACTGTTAGCTTTGACAGCGAGCTAGCTAGCAGAGAGCCAACTCAAATCATGATATATTGTGCCACTCAGCCCTGCTGCTTTGCTTGCCAATGCTGTATCAGTGTTATAATGGAAACTTGGATCCATTTTTTTCTACAATACTTGCTCTGCTTCACTACACATTGATGAGGGGTGAATACGTCCACCATCTCGTTTGAATTCCAAATGATGCTGCAGCGATGGTAGTTTCAGGGAATACGGCCAGAATTTAGGTCAAGTCAGTGGTTGAAGTTGCTCAGGCTTCTTCAGTAGTGCTTCTTCTGTGCCGTATCTTTCTCTCTTTTTAGATGCTTTCGGCTCGCACATGTTTAGACTCTATTGATCTAAAACTGTAATGTTGCTGCCTTTGATGTCACACATGAGAGAACACAAGACACTCGTAATGGCCCCCTAATGCTTTTGGATTCGCAGAGTGGGGATTCTTTGTCAAACTTCAAATACAGAATTGATACATTCACCATTCAAATTAAGTAGTTTTAAATCCCCGCATGTGTAATGCAGCTTATTGTTGCACAGTCCCACATGGTATCCCGGTGTTCTATTATTAATGAAGCTAGCAGACGTCTACTTAAAGGTTTTATACGTTGTAATGTATGCTGGGATTGTATTTTTTACTACATTGTTATCTTCTGTACATTAGGGCTGCAGGATTAACTGCAATAAAATCAAAATTGCTATTTGAATGGACGTAATTGGCTCTGTGCACAATAGCGCCTGGCAACTTGTTAGCATCACTACTTCCTGTCCAATTTTGTCTCTATGAGGTTTTTGCCAATTCACACTAAAATGAATAAATATTTAAAGATAAAGATCAGGCAGTGGACAGGGAGCTGACAACACAAATAAAATGCATACTGCTCCGGAGGACTCTTCTGTGTTTGCAAAGAAGGATGTTTGGGTAATTTTGAGGCATAATAAATATTTAAACAACACCACAAATTCAAGTATTCTACATATAAAATAATTGGGTAGTCTTTATTCTAATTAGTTTGAATTTTAATAGGTTGTTTATTTTATGTTTTCTGATTTTAATGAAAGTGACTGTTAGCTTTGGGACATAGTGAGCTAGCTAGCATGCTCCTGTGCACAGAGCCTATTAGCAAATCGCAAAGGCTACCATTTTTGAAGTACCTTACCTGAAGTCTTATTCTGCATAAAAAACTGCTAACCCTGTAGTTTAGATCTGTACAAACATGTTCTGAAATGTGATTCTTGTATTAGTTTCTCTGTTCATATTTCAGTCTTTGTGGACATGTTTAAAATGTGAACTTTGAATGGTAAATGGTCACATTTTTATGTAGCACTTTTCCACCTTCAAGGCACTTAAAGCACTTTACATCAAGAAACCACTCACCCATTCACACACACATTCATACACCAGTGTACACAGACACGGGAGGCGAAGGCGTTTAAGTGTCTTGCCCAAGGACACAACAACAGCATTCATCTGTGGGAGCTAGAATCGCACCGCCAACGTCTGGGTAAGTGGATCTGACCGCTTATATTTTTCCCAAATCGTACTGTAAATTGTCCAGATTCAAAACATCTGCATCACCACAAGCTCAAAATAATGAAAAGAATGAAAAGAATGAAAAGACGGCTGGTGAGAGGGATGGTGCTTATTACCAAGAAAGATCTGCTTTAAACACAGTGGGAGATGGAGGATGTAGTGTCCATTTGCTCTACGCTCCTGCTCATCCTTCTGGATAAGAGGACGAGCCGGCCACTGATTAATGCCTCTATTAATCCCACAGAGCTTCGTTTCATTATAGAACCGCAAAGCATTTTCAGCTGTGGGCTTCAAATGCAGGTGTGTGACTCCTCCTTTGTGAGTGTCAACCATAGACGTATAAAGACGTGGACTAAGTGAGTGTGACGTCAGCCATGGTGTTCGGCTCCAGTCAAATGAAGCTCATAGAGGCCCGAGCAGTTATAGGGGCCAATTTGGAGCCAAGTTCCATATTTGGAATTTTGACCGCGAGTATCATAGCAACCAAAGAGCCAATCTGGAGCAAAGTCGTTGAAGGTAACGTCCCTTAACACCCACATCGCTAATTTAGCAGGGAGCGGGCGCTTAGCAACGCTGTCAATCAAACCTGTTGCTAACGCTAGTGGGAGCGACCTTGGGGAAAGAAGGCGCCTGATTTGTCTGTTATTAAGAATGTTATTAATAATAAAATAGCAAATTGAAAACACCAGGATCATGTAGAGCGGGTGAATAGGAACATTTTAAACCCAAAATGATGAGCCTGACAGCAGCAGTTACAGAGAGAGGGGCGACAGTTTTCCAGTGTAAAGTAAGTCGATGGAGCCTGTGATCACTTCCTATTTGTAATGTGGCAGATAACACGTTAGCTATGTCCATTTATATATACAGTCTATAGTGTCAACAAATTGCTGCCAAAATCAAAATTATATTAGTATTTTTTAAGCCACTTGCTAAGGTGACGGGGCTCTTGTAAGGAAGCACTAGCACATTTTCAAACCCAGTAAGTGGCTGCATACTGCTCTTGTGTGCTGTGTGGGAGACGTGCTTTGTTTATTTATTACATTTTTCAGTATTTTTATTCAGTCAGATTTGTAAAAAGACACCCAGAGTAAACACAGATACGAAGCCTGTTGTTGTGATCAGATAATTCTCAGCCATCATCAATCTCTGTTTTATGACTGAAGATAAATGGGTCGTCTCTGAAGGCCCAAGACCCAGGAGCAAGTATCACTGGGTTATTTATTACGCCATTTTCTGATCTATGTTATAATGTTGTTTCCTCATCACAAACATACCCCGAGTTGTGTTTTGTTTCATTCACACGTTTAACACACAAACTCTGCATATTTAGGCTGAGGAAAACACTCTGTTCCACCTTGTGTTGTCATGTGGTAATACAAGCTCCAACAATGCTCCCCTGTGTTTTTAAACTCCATACAGCTTCATAAGGGTGGTGGATGGACATGGATAATTTCAGCTCTGGAAATCCCATTTCTAATGAACCAAAGGTAACAGGAGCTGATAACTTGAAAACTACCACTTTGTGATATCACAAGGTGGAACAGAGCATTTTGAGCTTTGGAGATGTAGACAGACTAATAATAAAGAATTACTCAAACGTGTGAATGAAAGAAAACACAACTCCAGGTATGTTTTTGAGGAGGTAACAACATTATAATATGGCTTAAAGCTCACAAGAGTTTATTTTGCGTAATATACCTTTAATAGTGACATTTGTGTTTTCATCTGTTACTGTTGGACCGGAGGGCTCAAGAATCACTGAACTGGTGACTAGAATCGGCTGGTGTTCAGCTCAACTGACCATGACTGGTCTCAGATATATCGGATTCTCTGCTCCTGCTGTTCTCACGTTGTAGCCACTAGAGCTGTAGTCCTTAAGTTGTTAAGTCAATTAAAGGGTTGATGGTGTGTTAGGTTTTCACACTTTAGTGGCTCTGTGGACCCAGTGTGCACTACATTTAGTTCTGTTTACTTTACTTTTGGGCCGGTCTTGTTCACATACACCGCACATCATTCACCCCAAACACACACCATGAACCACGTGAGAGTCTATCAGCTGATCAAAGAACTTATTTCTATGACAACACACTTCAAGGGACAGATCCCCGTGAATAGCCGCGCACACGCTCACTTCCCCTATACACGGTGGTCTTTTCTTTCACCTGTGGCTAAACACATCAGACTGTACAGGCTGGTGGTGGAGGAGAAAAAGCTTTTGGAATGACACACAGACAGACCCAGGCTCACCTGTGCAGACAGACCCACCTGTGCAGATAGAGGTAGGAGGAGACTAGTCTCCTTCTGGAGACTGATATTAAGTTGATCCAAATGGCCTCGTCAGACGAACGTGTCAAACAGCAGCTCTGCAGAGCCCATTCATAAAAATATACATGATCCGAGTGTTTTTTTGCCCAATTCTAAGCACTTTTACTGTCACAGTGGACAGTGTAAGTCAGCCCGAGGTCAGCCGCGTTCACACCACACTCGCCTCGCTCCAGAGTGCGGGTGGAGTCGCTCCGAGACCTCCTGTTTCAAGCGCTCTCGGACCGGCCGTTTACTGTGGTCCAGAGTGTGACTGTCGGGTTCACACCGGCCCAAGCAAAGCTCTTGGAATGCTCTTTTACGTCGACCCAACTAGTGGCAGTGTGAAAACGACCTTAGTCAACCAAGATTTGTGTTAGTCCTTTATGTGGTTTATATGGATCGGAGCGAATGCTTGACTAGTGGCAGTGTGAAAACGACCTTAGTCGACCAAGATTTGTGTTAGTCCTTTATGTGGTTTATATGGATTATATTTATATGGGACAACAGCAGAAAAGGGAAGTGAGTGAGTTTTGAGATTTGGCATTTTTTGGTATTTAGATATAAAAATGTAGATTAAACTCATGATTCACAAATTTAATCTGTCTTTATACAAATACATTGTTTCCTTATACTTTTTTTCAGAATAAATGTTGTTTTTGTTTTCATTCAATTCGTTTCAAGTTTATTTCTATAGCACATTTAAAACAACTTCAGCTGACCAAAGTGCTTCACATAAAAGTAAAACAAAAACAAACAAAACAAACAAACATACAGATTGAATGCATTAATACATAATATTTTTCAAAGCTTTGGCCACGCACCCCTTTTAGTCGACAAATT
>KN485012.1:15600-31594 GCA_000787095.1 Periophthalmodon schlosseri
AATAATAATAATAATAATAATAAATGGTCATTTTTATGCCATAATGTGGAAAATTTCAAACAAACAGGTGTCTCCACACTAGAAAAGTTACACAGTGGTCCTTTAAATGCGTTGTGCTCTGAAATAGTTAGCATCAGGTTTTAGAAAATAAATAAATAAATGGGGGATGTTTGTTGATTGCTAATGTGAGTGTTTTAATTCCATCCGTCTGGCAACTGCAATTAGATCTAATTACCAGATAAGCAGGGTAAATGGCCACATTTTTATCTAGTGCTTTTCCACCTTCAAGGCACTCGAAGCGCTTTACATCAAGGAACCACTCACCCATTCACACACACATTCATACACCAGTGTACGCAGACACTGGGAGCGAGGTGGGTTAAGTGTCTTGCCCAAGGACACAATGACAGCATTCACCTGTGGGAGCTGGAATCGCACCACCAATCTGTGGGCATCTTCTGTTTAGTTCAAAAGCGAGGTCTGCACAGTTAGTTTGTGACCTCACTCCAAGGTTACGGAGGTTTAATGCCTGTGCAATAACTCACTGTGAATTTGAAAGCTGAAAACGAGATTGTAATGATGCGATATTTTGTGTTTAGCTCAGAGTTGACACCTTTTGTTGTTCTTGTAACTGTTTATGTGTTGCTGTTAATATATCTGCTTTTGTATGTGATACTTGGCCGCTATGCCGACAAGTTGATGTGAAGGTTCTATTTGTCAGTTACCAGCAAGGTTGGGCGGCTTTTTCAGAGCTGCCACAAGTGAAAAATATTGTCCGCGGGTTTGGTCAGAGCTGTTTTCCACGTAAAACATATTGATTTTAG
The DNA here is from genome assembly GCA_000787095.1 of Periophthalmodon schlosseri. Classification (NCBI taxonomy): domain Eukaryota; kingdom Metazoa; phylum Chordata; class Actinopteri; order Gobiiformes; family Gobiidae; genus Periophthalmodon; species Periophthalmodon schlosseri. Next base: position 16,425 of record KN485012.1, read on the forward strand.
AATAATCCTAATGACACCGATACTCCTGAATTTTGATGAGAAATCTTCATATCCAAAGCCATCAGCGCTCTGTGGAACTTCTGTTTGTGTGAGAGAGAGGGGAGGGGCGGGTCTGTGTCACCGTAAGAGTGCTACTTTTATAAAAACAGTGAAAAATCCAGCCGCGCCGTACGGTCCACGTGTTTTGGGTGGTTTATGCGGATTGGGTCGCTGAAAGCTGACAACCCTGGTTACTGGTCAGTTAGGAGACAGGCTCTGCTGAATTGAAACCATAGACTGTATATATAAATGGACATAGCTAACCTGCTAGCCGCCGCGTTCTGAATAGGAAGTGACCATGGGCGCGCTTCCGACTCCATCGACTCTGGCTCCAATTCATTTTATATTGAATTATATTATTTCGCTATTGTGTCCGTGACTCAAGATATGAGCATTAATAAGAGACAAATCAGCTGCCCTATTTTCCCGAGGCTGCTCCCGCTAGCGTTAGCAACAGGTTTGATTGACAGTGTTGCTAAGCTCTTGCCCCTGCTAAACCAGCAGTGCGGGCGGGAAGGGGCGTTACCTTCAACAGCTTCACTCCAGATTGGCTCTTTGGTTGCTATGATACTCGCGACCGGAATTCCAAATATGGAACTACTGTCTATGGTCAAGACTGCTGTTGTTTTGCTCTTGTTTTGGTGCGGGTTACAGTTGCCCTTGTGTTCAGAAAATAAACAACAAGAAGAACTCACACCAGAACGCTACAATATTGTTATTAAGGAGCTGTTAATACTTACACTGTTTGGAGTTGGGACTGAAAGGTTCTTTTGTTGCTTTATTGTGTTGTGATTTGGCCTGACAGTTGAAACACTTAAAACACTTATGATGCTGTTTTCATATTCTAAATAAATTGACTCTTGGTGGGTTTTGGTCATGTGTTTTAAAGTCCATACACCTCTACCAGACTCACTCGGGTCATTTCTGTTGTCCTATTGTGTTGAAATACAAGTAATAAAATAAGATAATGGTTTGCAAATGTAGTTTAAAAAGCCTAATATACAGCAGTCATCACTTGTCAATAGGTTGTGTTCACTTTGTAGAATTTGATGATGTCATGATTTCAGATGGAGCGCAGGGGCCTTTATAACTCTATGGGAGATGGGCTATTTTTGAAGGGGCATAGTTATTACAAAAATATTAACCATAAATCAGGTCACCTCTGCAATCTGACAAATAAAAGTCCTATGTTACACAAAATTTACTCTTGAGCTTTACACCATGTTATAATATTGTTACCTCATCAAAAACATACCTGGAGTTGTGTTCTGTTTGATTCACACATGTTTGAGTAACCCTTTATTATTAGTCTGTCTGCATCTCCAAAGCTCAAAATGCTCTGTTCCAACTTGTGATGTCATGAAGTGGTAGTTTTCAAGTTCTACCTTTTACCTTTAGTTCAGTAGAGATTGGCAAGTCCAGGGCTGAAATTATCCAAATGATTCTAGTGCAGGTGTGTGGAGTTTAAAAACACAGTGGAGCACTTCCTGTATTACCACATGACATCACAAGGTGGAACAGAGTGTTTTCAGTTCAAGAGTAGAACACTGCCTAAATATGCAAAATTTGTGAGAGTAGAACCTGCCTAAATATGCAAAATTTGTGTGTTAAACATGTGTGAATGAAAAAACACAAAACTCCAGGTATGTTTTTGATGAGGAAACAACATTAAAACATAGATCAGAAAACAGCGTAATATGGGACCTTTAAACCGCTAATTGTGTAGCCTTATTTTGCGCTATCAAGCTAAAACTCAACCACTCCAGGCTAAAACTGCATAGCTAGAGCACTGATCAAACACTGCACATTCCAACTCAGTCCAGAGTGAAAAGCCTGCGTAAAAATATCACTAACGCTAGTAATTATCCCTGTGTGTTGTTACTCTAGCCTTCACAACTTGATTCATGGCCCTATACTGCTCTCTTAATGAGACAAATACAGTCAGTAGGCCATTGTGTCAACGCAGGATACCCCTTCCACTGACAAACCGCAGAGGGAGGAGCAGTGAGTACATCTGATTAGCTGCTATCGACTAGTAAAACGCTACCACACCAGGTTTCTGCTACATGCTAATTAGCCTGAAATCGATAAGGGGCGTCCACGGGTTCTGCAGGAATGAGTGAGTGAATTATTTGACAAACGCTTTCAAGGAGGAGTCGTTGGCCGTTGCTGTTATGTTGACCTCCTTTGGGTTTTTATCTGGCAACATACGGTACAGACAAGTGAGATGAGAAAGATTCTGTCAAGAAGAATCACGTTCACGTTACTCGCAAGCGCCGTTAATCTTTCTCCCGCCCGCCCATTGGCCTTGGCTCTGTATTGAATTAGCCACTAGCGATCTTTGCCGGCCTGAGTGATGGAAGATGTAGCTAAGCACATGTTTATCTTATCGCACACAAACATTCACTGTAGCGCTGTTAGCTTTAGCTTTCCTAATCGCACACATCTCAAATGCCATTCTTGTGAGACTGTTGGAGTTAGCTTAGCGGACACAACCTGCTTGCTTCGGTGGTAGTGGTGTAACAATCGAATCGTAAGTGTTAGGATGAGTGAGCACTGTGGTAGAAATCTTAGTATTGTGTGTTGTTTTTCCGTTGTTCAAGATACACTGCTATAGGGAACTTTGTGTTTTTCCGTTCACACGTCTGCTGCTTTATTTCACGCCCACTGTTTGATCATCCTTACCTGTACTCGTGTAAAGTTGTTACCTCTCTAAGCTAAGAAGGCCAAATGGCTAACCAGACCTAAATGTAAATTGTACTTGGGGAAGGCCTTGGACCTCAAACAGTATTTAAGTGTTTTTACCCCATTGCTCTGGGCCCACTGCAGCAGAAACTCTGTCTGTAGTGGGACCGTTGTTTACTGGTGCAAACGTAATAGACAACCAACATAGACAGTCTTCTTGGATGTTTTGGTTTTATTTTACAGATCATTTCCACGACAGCGCGATAACGATAATTGCTATATCGATTTATAGTTCCGTATTTGAAAGCTGGGGCGATATATTTTAGGGCGTACAGTTTCTTTGTGTGGAGATTTTTGCCATTTTTATGTAAGAAGGTCAGACTTGAGCTGTAGCGTTTATATAGCACAGTTTTATTATCAACATATATCTACTGTCCCGTACCAAATCTCAGTATAAATAACTTCTATGGCTGATTATTAGTTCATTCTCATATCTGTTTGTTGCTGCTCAGGCCTTCTAATGATGCAGTCTGTTTAAAAAATTGTTTACTGGGACCATCCTCCTTTGTGTTAGTGGCTTAAAGTTATTTCAATATTATCATTTATCGCAATATTTCTCTGTAGTGATTAGGGATGGAACAAACAAAAATATCGTTTATCGTGATAAAAAGGGTCGACAATAATCATTCGTGGGACATTTTATATAATTGTGAGAATCGCCAACAAACATAATCGTATTTATAGCACCAGAATGTGCAGAACAAACCTACTTCTCCCTGATGACCTTTTTTAGATCATTGTTGTTTTCACATATAAGAAAGTACAGTACGATTACAGTTTAAATATGGAACCTATTCATAATATTAAAATTATAATTATTCATATCCAGAACATTTTTACTGTCAGCAACTTTAATCATTATCATGACTTAATCGTTAATCACAATTATTTTGGCCATGATAATCGTGACACCAAATTTCAGTATCCGTCCCATGCTAGTGTACAGTTTCCTTGGAAAAATGTGGAGATTTTTGCCATTTTTTATGTAAGGTCAGATTCGAGCTGTGGAGGGTTGAATAAATAACTTCTGTGTTTGATTATTAGTTCTTTCTCATTTATTTGTTGCAGCTCATGCCTTTTAATGATGCAGTCTATTTAAAAATTTGTTTACTGGGACTATCCTGCTTTGTGTTAGTGGCATAAAGTAGTTTCAATATTATCATTTGTCGCAGTATTTCTCTGTAGCGATATATCGTGCTTCGAAATTTGTTATCATGACAGGCCTAGAGATGAGAACTGTCATAAAATGCTTAAGGAGATACACTACACATTTACCATAACAAGAAAAGTAAAGTAGATTTTTGTAAATTCACAGCTTAAAACGTGCGTCCTTTCAGCTTGCTCTTTACGTCACCAAAGTATTTTTTTGTTACTGTTATCGCAGCCAGAGCATGATTTGCTCCCGCAGCAGTAGATGACCTTGGTCTGTGGCCTGGACACTCAGCTCTGTTCCCTCCTCCCCAGGTGCCCACGGAGTGCGAGAGGAGCCCCAGTTTGTGACGGCGCGTGCAGGAGAGAGCGTCATCCTGGGATGCGACGTTCCCCACCCCCTCAACGGCCAGCCCTACGTGGTGGAGTGGTTCAAGTATGGGATGCCCATCCCCTTCTTCATCAACTTCCGCTTCTACCCTCCTCACGTGGACCCGGAGTATGCAGGTACTTACAAGGAAGCGGATTTTTTTTTTTTTTTTTTTTTGCAATATTAATCAGTTTCTATATACTAAATCAAGCATGCGTACTAATGCTAACAGATCTGTTTACTAAATACTGCTGACAGCTCTAATGAGATGGCATTTGCTTTGGAGGCCGGCGCTCTTTTCACTTCATATTATTCATTATTATTCATATTCTGTCTCAAGGTGAAATTGGCCGAGAAGGTGAAAGGGATTTTCCCATCAGCAGCTTTGCAGCACCTGCATCATCTCAATGCATGTTTTTAATCATCCTTCTGTCTGGGAATGGGCTCAGAGAGCTTTGATCGTGTGTCTATTCTGTCACTCTGCCTCAGCAAATTAAAGGTGAAACAATGATGGAAGTCCTTGGTGTTAACAAAGACAACAGGTTTACCCAGATTATGTGGCATTATTGCCCAGTGGATAATATCAATACAAAGACACTGACATGCAGCTCAAAAGGAAAGTTTGTTCCATGTATGTAATGTTAGCTTTCATTTTCATGTGAACATAAAACATAATTGAGAGGGATAGTCAGGATTTTTGCTGACTTTGGGTTTGAGTCTGGGTGCAAAAGTTACGCAATTTACCACAGCCCAGTTTCAACTACTTATGTGTGTGTGCATTTTAGAGATAGACCAATATATTGGGCCAATATTTGCTCTTTACAAGTATCGGCCTTAAATTTCCAGCACGGGCTGCTATTTCATTTTGGCTAACTAGCTGGCTAAAGAATACACATAATGCTTTACTTGAACACTTAAGTGCAAAGAGATAACTGCGCAAAATGTGACAACAGCTCTCTTATGGATTTATGGTCAAAAAAAGGGCTGTTGGTGAGTTTGTAGTAAAATTTAATTACACAATTTAAAGAAATGATCAAACTCTGTCTTACATATAGTAAAAATACCAGCAGAGTGTATGGGCCATCAGCTGATCTGGCCATGATAAAACCCATATCGGTCAGTCTCTAGTGTATTTTCTTTATGTAAGAATTCCCTTAATTTTCAGAAAAGCATCATTTTTACATTGTTCACTTTACAGCATAACCGACCACATGGCACAAAATCAATACATACCTCTGCATCTTGTTCTGAATGAGTGCTGACATAAAATCTATCACCTAAAATGGCTTATTAGATTCAAGATAAACGGAGTAATAAGTAAATACTGGAGAAATTCAACTGTTTAAAGCTGTGATGTGGCCCATAATACAAAGCCAGCTGGAGTCTAGATCTGATACAGAAACAAGCTGCTTTTCCAAGTCTTCTCTCGTCTTTAGCCTCTAGGAGGAAAAACAGCCTGACAGAGCAAAATACTGGAGCGTTGTGTAATGTGTGTGCTTGGTTACACACTCTGTCCTCATTGATCAGATCACAAAATGCCTGACAGGAAATTCTGCTCAGTTTGGGAAGTCATGGTTTGAGTTACACCAGAAGGACCAGAGCCAAGAGAGGAGCCAGATGTGACTGTTTCCCGAAGGTGGATCTGAAGGACTTTGGTTTTCCTGGTCCAGACGTGATCTTACATGCTCTTTCTATTGATTTTGTGCCACTTGGTAGGTTATACTGTAAAGTATTAAGTGTAAAATGTGAAATCGTTACTTGTCGGCATGGTGGCTGAGTGGCTAGCACAGGTTCTGGGTTTGAAATGTTCTCCCTGTGTCTGAGTGGGTTTCCATCTAAGGTAGTCCTGACCAAGCCTAGCCCAAAATCTGGATTGAAGTTTTGTCGCCATAGTGACACAAGTATAGCTCTTACTCATAGACTGTATATATAAATAGACATAGCTAACCTGCTAGCCACCGCTTTCCAAATAGGAAGTGAGCATGGCGTGTTTTCGGCTCCATTAACTCTGGCTCCAGTTCACTTTCTTGTCATTTTGGTCTTAAAATGTTAGTAGCCCGCTCTACATGATCCTGGCATTTTTATTTTGCAAATCTATATAAACATTAATAACAGACAAATCACCAAGGCACCTTCTTTCATCAAGGTCGCTCCCCCTAGCGTTAGCAACAGGTTTGATTGACAGCGTTACTCAGCACCCGCTCCCTGCCAAACCAGCGGTGCAAGCGTGAAGGAGCGTTACTTTCAACATCCTGACTCCGGATTGTCTCTTTGGTTTCTATGACACTCGCAGTTGGAATTTCAAATATGGAACTCGGCTCCAAATTCGCCCCTATAACTTCTAGCCTCGATGAGCTTCATTTGACTGGAGCCGAACGCTGTGGGTGTCGTCACACTCACTTATTCCACTTCTTTATACAGTCTATGCTCTTGATGTATATTTCCACACCGCATCAGTAGTGTCTTTATTCTGTTTTTGGGGGCTACTATAAAACATATAGAACTGCATTGTGCCAGATTTGAGTGATATGGAACTTTAATAATTCAGTGGGCCATTTCCAAGACCATCTCTGCACTGAAACATGCCATTGTTTGAGGGGGGAAGTAGAAGAAAGACCCACTTTATACTGGGTCTAATGAGCTATAGATGAAAATCAAGCTATACCACGACAGGAAGACGCCAATTGCATTAATGAGAAAACTTGGAAAAAAAGAATAAAGGAAGTATAGAATCTAGCATCTGATTGAAGTAGTCTGTCTGCCTACTTCTGAGAGGATCTGTGAACTGCGACAAAGAGCGATCACGCAACGATTTTGACATTTCCTGAAGATAACGAACATGAATGAACGATGTTTTGACAAAATTTAGCAGGAGAAAAAAAGCTCAACCTCCTAAATACAAGCTTTTGGACAATTATATAGTAGTAAAGGAATGCGGGCATAGATGGTATCTCCACTGTGACAAAGTGAGCCCATATTGGAGGTTGTAATGAAGCTTGATGGAGGACTGGAGCAAAGATTAGTTTGACTGCTGAGAACAAGATTGGAGCTGCACCTCTACCTGTGTCTGAGTCATTACACTGACTGTGATAAAACTATGACTAGAACATTCTTTAGCTATAGCCTGACCTGGACTGACTTGACCTATGATTTGAAATATATTATGAGTTTGATAGTTATAGTTTTATAAGCAGCAGAATCTGATTGTTGAACTAAAGAAGCAAATTTTTTCCTATTGATTACACTGTGCTTTGCCAGGAAATAGCCAAGTTAATTGTTAAGTTTGAACCTCATTTCTATTGTTGACTAGACCCATAAACTTCCTCTATTGCAATAAAAATCAGCATTTAGGGCGACAATAGCTCAGTTGGTAGAGTGTTTGCCAACTTATCCAAAGGTTGGCATTTCGAATCCTGCTCTCGACATAAACATCATTGGTTGAACGGTCAAATCCACTGACCCACAGGTTGGCAGTGTGATTCCAGCTCCCACAAATGAATACTGTTGTTGTGTCCTTGGGCAAGACACTTAAGCCCCCCTCACCCTCAGTGTCTGTGTAAATTAGTGCTTGTGTGTGAATAGGTGAGTGGCTCCTTGATGTAAAGCGCTTTGAGTGCTGTGAAGGTGGAAAAACGCTATATAAACATGTGACTATTTACTATTTGAACAATATTAATTTTAGCTGCCCCACATAAATAAATAAATAAATAAATAAATAAATATTATTATATAATCTGAAACCCACCAATTACAGTTAGAATCCACATCTGCAAATACTTTGGTTTTTGGACATTAACCCTGAATAATAACAAAAATAACAATAACAAAAAAAAAAAACAAACAAAAACACTCTATTCACTCTATTGACCACCAGTCTATGGACCTCCATGTTTAAATATGCGCCCCCTCTTGGTTGAATTATCAAATTACACTGTCTATTACTGTCATTACCTTCACCAGTTGTGAATCTTGATATTTGAGCCTAGAAAGTTGAGTCTTTATTCACACTGGAAATATTGTATATAATAATCCTCCAAGTCAGTCTCGGTTGGACCATTACAGTTAATTATTAATCTGTGGTCCGCACCATTTTAGGTTTCCAGCCCATTACTTGAGCACGTTTGAAATCTGTGTGACCGAAGTGTGTGAGGAAGCATTGGACACTGAATGATTGTGTTGTTATGAGCAAATTATGTCTGCTGCAGCTTCATTTTGGAGCTGTAATTCACCACACAGCTGGCTAGCAACCAAGAGCATTTTTACTCAGTAGTGCTTTGCTTGAGAGCCTGACTGTGAACTGTATACAACACTAGTACATTTTGTTCCCTCTAAATATGTGCTATGTTTTGCAGTGAATGTAAAGGTGCATTATGTCATTTTTCACAAGGAGGGTCCGCCACCTGCTTGTCTCCATGGAGATGTTATTGCTTTGCCTAGAATTCATCTGTGGGAGCTGGAATCACACTGCCAACCTGCGGGTCAGTGGATCTGACCACTCAACCAATGATGTTTTTTATGTCGAGAGCAGGATTTGAACCACCAAACTTCAGATCTGTGAATCTGTCAAACACTCGACCAACTTAGATACTGTCGCACAGTGAGAGATCGTACGTAATCACGTAACATCGCAATTCCAAGTTACAGGTCAGATCTGTGGAGAGGGGACCCTGCTTACAGTAAAAACACATGTTTGTCAATGAATTTTTGAGTACTAGAAACAACTGTAATTTAAAGAATGCAAGATAAATATGTTTAATGTGATACTGTGGAACATTCCAGGCAAATAACATCGCTTTGGGCAGAGCATAAAAGTTCCACAGTGCACCTTTAGTACACTATTGAGAGGATCTATTGAAAATGAGGCCAGAGAGATTATGCAGATGGCTCTTTTAAATGTCACCACGGCACTCCTGCGACCTTGCTTAAGTGTGCAGAATTCTTACCTGGACTTGATCTGGAGCTGGCCTTAATCACACCAGAAAATCACATCCCTGCTTCTCCTCAGAGGACTGGGAGGAACACATCAGACTGTAGGTGGTCGGGGCTAATAGTGAGTTCATAAGATGGACTGGTGACATGTAGATTGCGCTCATGAGTGCCCTATATTTTCACTCCTTTACCTTTTAATGTATTCTGTATGTTGGGCAGAGGGGGAGTAACCAAAAAGTACCAAGTAGTGGTCCAAGAAATGTAGAAGTAGGAGTAAAAAGTAAACTACTTTGGGAAAACTAGTAAAGTAACTGACTGACTTAATATAATTGGTAGGTAAAAACTTTAAAGGGCCTATATAACACAAAATGGGCTCTTGTGAGCTTTAAACCATGTTAGAATGTTGTTACCTCCTCAAAAACTTACCCAGAGTTGTGTTTTGTTTCATTCATGTTTGAGTAATCCTGGTTTATTAGTCTGTCTGCAGCTCCAAAGCTCCAAATGCTCTGTATAGGAGTAAAAGTATGCACTCTAGCACAACTCAGAGAAGTGAAATTTCTTCAAAATCCCAGTTTCCTAAAGTTTAGTATTGAGTCACTGATATTGATGCTTTCTTCTGTCCTTATCCTGACTGACAGGATACAAAGCAAATGTGACAAGTGACTAATACATTTGCAAAGGTCAGAAAACAGCACAACAGTTTGTTTGACTTAAGGGCTCATCTGCTCTTTAGAAAGAACCACGTCAGGATGGATTCACTTTCTCAAAGCGCCTTAAATACCTTTTATACTTAGGCCTGCATTTTAAATCACACATTTAAAACATGACATTTCAAGTGATATTTCCAAAAATAATGTGCAATATTATGCGTAAAGTGTGATGTCAGCTTTGACTTTTTTCAGTGTAATAGGCACAACAGCACACTAGCTCACTGTGTCTCAAAGCTAATGCTAACTTAAAAGCATAAACTGTGAAATAAACAACCTATTTAAATGTTTTAAAGTAAAGACTACCCAATTGTTTTTGTGGTGTTGTTTTAGTATTTATTATGCCCCAAAATTAGCATTAACATTAGCATTGAGACACAAACATCTCCCTTTCTAAACACACAAGTGTCCCCTGGTGAAGAATTCATCTCATTTGTTTAGTTGTCACTGACATCCACCCACAACTAGCTGTCCACTGCCTTCTCTTTATCTATGTATTAATTTCAGCACTACTTAGCAAAAAACCCATAGAGTTACAACTGGACAGGAAGTAGTGACATTATTTGTTTAGGATTGGCTCCACAAACTTGTCATATTAATGCGATATCTTACAGTCCTTTCAACTGGCAACAATTTCATTTTTGGAGTTGAAAAATGGCACCACTTTCTGAAGCTGTTGTAAAAAAATATATATATTTGTGCTGACAGAGAAGGCATTGAACTTTGTGTCAGTTTTTGTTTCATGTGGATAGGCTCAGTAATTACAGAGATATTAACCAGAAACCAGGTCAATACATCTGCAGTCTGACAAAGCAAATTCCACCGTAGAAAAATGACCTGTCCTCCAGCTCCATTTTAAACTATTCTTGGGTTTCAGCTTCCTGTTATATGCAACATTCTGAGGACCCATTTTAAATATTCTTGGGTTTCAGCTTCCTGTTATATGCAACATTCTGAGGACTCTTTCCTATGCAAAAGATATAATATTTAGTTTTAAATTGTTAATCGCTATGGCAATGGCACTAATGTTTCACCAGGCTGAAATTCTACCCTGGATTCTACAATGTCTACAATCTAAGCCTTTGTGAATTGTGCCACAAACCACAAAATACTAAAGAATATCCCAAAGTGAGTGGGCTATAGCTGTATGAGAGGATTAATGAGGGATAGTCAGGCTTTGATAATGCTGATGTATTGAGCCTGTGTGTGCTCCCTTAAAGCCCTTTGTTTAGACCTTATTGCACGTCACCATCTGTTATGATCCGGTTGCCAGATTGCCCTGAGCACCACATCAATCCTCCCTTTGGGCTTTGGATCTGCAGAAGTCAAATGCAGCTCCTCCTGACTCCACTGATGTCCACGGCCAATGTCACTCGCTATGTTTAGATGTACACCAGGAAAAACCCGATAACTGGCCTAGTCCAATTTAAACTGAATTTCAGAAATGCATATAATCCAGGGAACTATAATTGAGGAGTCTGAATATCCCACATCCCAATAACACATCTAGAGAATTCAATGTGTTCTCGGATGTCCGCTCCGTGTAACAGCGCAGTCCGATCATGCTAGGAGAAGGCTAGGACAGACTAGGAGAGGCATTCAGCTGCACTGGGTAAGAAATAGCCAGGAAAATATGATTAATGTGTTTGTTTATTCGCTTGTTTTAGATCAGCAGCGATGATAAACTACATGTGGGTGACAGTTGGTAGAGTGTTTGCCCACTGATCCCAAGGTTGCCGGTTCGAATCCCGCTCTTGACATAAAAAACATCATTGGTTGAGCGGTCAGATCCACTGACCCACAGGTTGGCGGTGCTATTCCAGCTCCCACAAATGAATGCTGTCGTTGAGTCCTTGGGCAAGACACTTAACCCACCTCGCCCTCAGTGTCTGCATACACTGGTGTATGAATGTGTGTGTGAATGGGTGAGTGGTTCCTTGATGTAAAGCGCTTTGAGTGACCATGTTTGTATGATAGCCATTTTTGTAAGTTTTAGTGCTGATGCTAAATTACTCGACGCCCCTGAACGCCTCGTAGACCCCCCCCTTTTCGCATCTATTCGGTTCTTTGACCTGTAGACTGGGATGAGAGTGGTTTTGGTTGTTCAGCTCACTCTGACTTGTCTGTGCATGTAAACGTAGTGATTGAAGATTGGTAGTGACTGCTGTGTCACCCAGAGGGGCCCTTCCTGTCATATTGGACCCTCTTTACTCCTTACTGAAGCGGCGACCTGTCCTTGCCTCGGTGCTTCTCCCAAACAGACGTCACACATGGAGATGAGGAGCTCCCATAAGCGGCTCGCCCTGACACTCAAATGTGCACGCCGCTTTGATGTAGCTGTAGTTGCTTTGTAGCAGATTTGACTCCCACACAAGCACATGGCTGTGTACTCTCTGAACTTTTTACCTGAGCTACTGTTAGGGGTGAGTGATATGGCAAAAAAAATATTCAGTGTGTTCTCAGATGCCAGCTTTATGTAACAGCGCAGTCCAATCATGCTAGGAGCAGGCTAGGAGAGGCATTCAACTGCACTAGGTAAGAAATAGCCAGGTAAATATTATTCATGTGTTTGTTTATTCACTTGTTTGAGGTCAGCAGCGATGATAAACTACAGCCCCTCCACCGCGGACTAGCTCATGTTGTTTCATTGTTTCGATCTGCTAGGTTAAAGTGAAAGTAAAACCTGCAACCTGCAAAAAAGTCAATGTGTTTATTTGTGCTGCGGAGAGCAAATAGATTCATTCATAGATTGATCTGTAAATTAGTGAGATGACATTTTCGATTTTATCACGATTCATGTAAACTTAGTCTCTTTGTATTGCCTTGTGGAGGTTACTAAAGTCATCTGCTTCTTCTGAAAGTTCACACTTCATTGTGATTGGCTAAATCTAAATGTCACTCGCTCAGAGCATTGCTGGGGCTGACTAATAGGAAGAGTAGGTGGAATTCAAGAAAAAAATTTGTGAATCATGATTTCACAGATTTTACCAAGAAAGAATATCGTCACAGGGTTGAGCTCACATTTTATCACCATATCATCCAGGCCTAGCTTCTTATGCGTTAGCGATGCATGATTTTGGTAAAAAAGAGACTCACTTTTATTCATAAACTTCTTTTTTTTTTTTTACAGTTTTGTGAGTTGGGTGGTCCCCTTTTTATTTTTTTTTAGTTCTATTGCTTTAATGAGAACTTGTATGAGGACTTTGCATTTGTATTGTATTTTATATTTTAACTTTTCAGCATTGTTTTTGTTTATGAAATAAGTACTATATAGATTTGTATGAGGACTTTGTATTTGTATTGTATTTTATATTTTAACTTTTCAGCATTGTTTTTGTTTATGAAATAAGTACTATATAAAATCAACTTGACTGAAAAGGTATTGCGATTATGATTACATTTGCAGTTTTAAAAAAGTCAGATTCTGTTCAAACATTGTAAACAATTCCAGGAGCATAAACATTTGAGAGAAGACTGAAATATGAACTGATAAACGAATACAAGAATCCCATGCACTTCAGAACATGTTTGTGGAGGGCTAAACTTCAGGTCGATTTTTCTGTTAAAAACAAGATATTTTGTTGTTGCAGAGAACATTCTATTATCTAAGTAATTACAGCCTTTGCAATTTGATAATAGGCTCTGTCCACAGCAGCGCGTTAGCTAGCTCACTGTGTCTCAAAGCTAACTGTCACTTTTATTAAAATCGGAAAACATAAAATAAACAACCTATTAAAAGAAAAAAAGATTACCCAATTATTTTTATATGTAGAATACTTCAGTTTGTGGTGTTGTTTTAATTTTTGTTATGCCTCAAGATTAGCATTATCATTAGCATTGAGACACAAACATGTCTCTTTCTAAACACAGAAGTGTCGTCCAGTGAAGTATTAATTTTATTTGTGTAGTTTTACCCTGTTATCCTGTTTAACCTCCCAGTCCACTGCCTTATCTTTAAATATTTATTTATTTTAGCATGACATGAGCAAAAACCTCATAGAGATGAAATTGTACAGGAAGTAGTGACGCTAACAGTGAGGTTGCCGGGCGCTATTGTGCACAGAGCCTATTGCGCTGACTCTTATCACGATTTCAATTCAACAGTGATTAATTGTTCAGCCCTGCTATGTGTAGATATCTCTTTGTGATTCTCCTCCATGTGCCTTATTACATTCACTGCGTGGGCCCCCTCCCTCACCTCTGCTTGTCCCTCTGGCTGACTCCGTGTCCTTGTCCCTCTCCCGCAGGAAGGGCCAGTCTGCACGGAAAGTCCTCCCTGCGGATAGAGAGTGTGCGCTCAGACGACCAGGGCTGGTACGAGTGTAAGGTGCTCATGTTGGAGCAGCAGTACGATACTTTCCACAACGGCAGCTGGGTGCATCTCACGGTCAACGGTAAGACTCTACATAAGCAAATAAGTACTATAATCGGCCTATAGGACTGTCACGGTAACACATTTTGAAGCAGGATGTATCGCTACAGAGATAAACTGCAATAATATTGAAAATCAGAATAATCCCAGTACACAGATGCTTAAATATACAGAATCATTAAAAGGCATGAGCAGCAACAGATTAAAATAAGCCTCTACAACTAAAATAAAACAAATTTCCACACTATTGTAATGGTCAGTGGATTTTTATATAGCACTTTTCCACCTTCAAGTCACTCAAAGCGCTTTACATCAAGGAACAACTCACCCATTCACACACACATTCATACACCAGTGTACGCAGATACTGTAGGTGAGGTGGATTAAGTGTCTTGCCCAAGGACACAACAACAGCATTCATCTGTGGGAGCTGGAATTGCACCGCCAACCTGTGGGTCAGTGGATCTGACCGCTCAACCAGCGATGTTTATGTCGGGATTTGAACCGTTTTTTGAACCTTCAGATCAGTGGACAAACACTCCAACTGAGCTTCTGTCTCCCACTTCATTAAAAAGAAAATATACACTTGATAAATATTGAGCCCCAAAATATATTGATTGATATAGTAATTATCATGACAGGCCTATCGACTTCTACTTCTACACCAGTGACTTCTCAAATCAAGTACTACCAAGATAATATTTGGCTTTCAGAGTACCACCAGCACCCGGACTATATGAGGCCTAAACCTGGGGCTAAAATGAGACTAAAACAGGTCTAACAAGAGACTAAACCATAGATAAGGTAGCTTTACATAATACTTAACCCAAAAGTGGACAAAACATTCATAGATTTATCT
>KN485013.1:429-17280 GCA_000787095.1 Periophthalmodon schlosseri
ATTATTTCTTAATAACGTTTATCACTGTGACATTTTTTCGCATGACGTTAGATATAAAGTAAAATAAAAATAGTGCTATGAAAACAATGCCTTGAAATGTCTTATGAGCATTTTTTCTATGTTCTCGTTACGCCTACGACTTTTATTTTGCACTTTCCGGTGATCAGTGTTTTGTTTTTAAACCCTTTCTCTCCTCTAAAGTTGGGTTTGTTTGCAAACAAAGGGAAGCCACGTGGAGAAAATGAGTCCAATGGGAAGTGTTGTTCCTCTGCGAGTCTCCTGTACTGACGGCCCTGTCTAACTGACTTCATTACCCAGAAGGCACTGCCCGCAGCAGCTGAGGCGCTGCAGTGGGCTGGATTTTCTTTTTTGTTGACAAGTATATAATGGGTCTGTACAGTTAGCTTGTAGAAGTCTTTGTTTGCCACCACGTCAAAATGTCTTGCTTGTATTGGAGTCACGTTGAATCTTAATATTTGTGGGAAAATATTACAGTTATAGGAGTTTTTGAAAGTTTTCAAGACTATTTTTTTCTCCAACTTTTTTTTCTTTTTTTCCCCTGAAGACCAAAGAGGCCCATTAGGGGGAAAAGTCCTCACCGGGTAATATTTCTTTTTTCTACAATATCCGAGATGTTTGTTTTAATTTGATCTAACACGTTTCATGTGTTGTAAGTTTGTGGCTACTGCGTGATTTGTTGACTAGGGCCACGAGGGATGTCTCCTTTGTCTGGCAAGTCCAATGCCTATTTTTATCTCCAAGTAGGCCTATAACGTTAAATACTATTCATTTATTCATTGAATAATTTGTTACTGGTATATGCCGTATCGGATTATTGTTGCATTAATATGTTTGTTGTGTTTATCTAAAATGTGGCCGTTTTTTACATAAGTAAAAATGACGCTATGATGAAACTGCGCAGTGCGCACCTGCCCAAGTGTCGGTCATCTGGTACAGTTTTAGTGGATACTATTTATTGATTTTAATTATTTTATTGATTATTATTTTAAGACATCATATTCCCCATACTCCGTGGTAAAAAGAAAAAGAAAACCAAAACTTCTTTAACTTAATTAGTAGCTCGTGCGTTTTCCGTTTTTTGATGCTCCGTATCCCGCTGAGAGCCTGCGCCATGCTCTTGCATCCTCAAATAAAACTCATGTGGCTAAACCAGTCCTAAGTCAGGTTTAGTCGCAGGAGGTGCTTCCGTCAACTTTGGCACGTGATAAGATTACCTCTGCCCTGGCTGATTTAAAAATAGCTTTGTGGGGACAGATAGAGACTAATTAATCTCTTCGATAAAAGTAAAACTGTACTGGTTTAGGTGAAGAATTTAGAGATTAGAAAGCACAACAAAAGAAATATTGTAGGAAATACATACATTGATGTTTCATTCTATTATTTAACTTTACGAATGGCCTACTAAACAAATAGTGCAATAGTGAAATGTAAATTAAAGCTTTGACATTAACACCAAACCACAATACTGTGCCTGAACCCTGCCCCCACTTTCAAAACAAACCTGTGTGACGTGTACCTTGGATTTGAACCATTGCTCAACAACTTCCCTCCTCTCCTACCTCCTGTTAGTGTATGCCTCTGTGTCAGAAGGTTCATTTTGCTGCAGGCTAAAACTGCAGCATTGATGAGTTGGAGGAAGTGTTATAAAGTTATTGTTAACTGCCTCACCCCAAAGTTACACAATCACTCTTATATATATTTTTATATATATATTTTTATATATTTGTTTGCTTTTCGCTCATTATTATAGATGGATTTAATCAATTATGTTTAAAATGTTTCAGGTTTTCATACAGCTTAGGAAAGGTCTACTTTGAACGTGGCAGCCATGGTGTTGATTCTGGGCAGACGAATGAACAGAGAGGACTCTGGGATCAGAGATTCTCCCGCTGTCAAGCGCAAGGTCAGAATTTCTTATGATGGTCCTTGTTTGTGTGGTATTCCTGTTCTTACAGTGGAATAACTCTAATACTGTGTTTTAGGTCTTTGAGGTTGATTCCAAAAGTTTATCCAGTCAGGATGTACTGGACTTCTGCTCTGGGGCATCCCACTCTGAGGGCATCCTGCAGGTGTTCAATGAGTTCCGTGATTGCCGTCTGTTCACAGATGTGGTCATCAGCGTTCAGGGCCGTGAGTTTCCCTGTCATCGCGCTGTGCTGTCTGCTTGCTCCTCTTATTTCAGAGCTATGTTCTGCAATGACCACCGCGAGAGCCGCGAGATGCTGGTGGAGATTAATGGCATCCTGGCTGAAGCCATGGATTCATTTCTGACCTACGTTTACACAGGGCGCGCCAAGATCACGACTGAGAATGTGCAGTTCCTCTTTGAGACCTCCAGCCTCTTCCAAATCTATACTCTACGTGATGCTTGCGCCAAGTTCCTTGAAGACCAACTGGACCCATGCAACTGCCTGGGCATACAGCGCTTTGCAGAAGCCCACTCTTTGAAACAGCTTGCCAGCCGCTGCCGCAGCTATGCCCTAGCTAACTTCTCCGAGGTGGCTCAGCATGAGGAGTTTCTAGATCTACACAAAGAAGAGCTGGAGGAGTACATTGCCAGTGATGAGCTGTCCATTGGGAAGGAGGAGGTGGTGTTTGAGGCAGTGATGCGCTGGGTCTACCACTGTGTGGAACTCAGGAGGCCCATGCTCAAGGACCTGCTACACCATGTGCGCTTGCCACTTCTTCACCCAAACTACTTTGTCCAGACAGTGGAGGGAGACCAGATCATTCAGAACGCCCCAGAGTGCTACCAGCTTCTCCACGAAGCCAGGCGCTACCATGTGCTTGGAAATGAGATGATGTCACCAAGGACCCGCCCACGCAGGTAACGGAAAATGTGCCTGTCACAGATGTCAAAAGCTTTTTTCAAATTAACAAAAATTGTGTTTAAACATCTAGGCAACTTAATTTTTTGATAATTACACACAGACATGCTTTGTTGTTATAGAGCTGTTTGACCGCTTTTGTTGGATAACACATCAGATATAATTATTAATTTCATAACTTGGGTTGTTGTTAGTCTGTTGGTGTTTGACAGAGAGAAATAAAATGTCAGGCAGAGTTGTTATGCTCATGCTATTGCCCGCTCCATGAGCTTATTTTGAAGAGAAATAATGACGAAGGCAGGGCATGTTTCTACAGAGAGAAAAGAAAAAATATGTGACGCAATCAAGAAATTCAGTCTTGCTTTTTGTCATGACATTTTACCTACTTACCCAGTGCCCTTTAGTTGAGTTTTTTAAATAAAGTCAGTTGAGCCAGTTATGTTTAACATTTTATAGGTTAAGGGCTAAAGCTGTGTTAGCTCACTGGGAAATACAAAAGGGGCCATATGGTGAACAGTGGGACAGTAAACAAAAGTGCAGCTGTCTCGTGCGATAGGCTTGTTAAGAGAGCTGAACAGGACCAGTTGTGTGTGTCAGTTATTATTGGCGGGTGATTTGTATTTCAGTTGCATTGTGTCCTGTATCTAGGCAGATGTATTCATGAATAGGCCAATCAGATTCCACCCGGTTGGCTTTGTTTACCCTCAGGCCCAGTGCTGTCTCAGACTGAGCTGGATTCATACCTCTCTCTCTGCACCTGCACTGCTTTTTATGCACAAACTGCTCCAGGCCTTACTTTTAAGTGACACAAAGGTGTACTACTGTAATGATTCTTGTGTCCTTCATATACATCACATTGCTTGAAAATACTGAAATATGAGTCTAGACTCTCAAGTGTAAAGTTGACACATTATATGTGTGGAAACAATTTGATTAGTTCATCCTTTGTACTGATGGGCTTGTGTATTGTGTGTATCCTGCTTTTATTGTTGTTCACAAACTTCAAACTGAACTTTGTCTTCTAGATAAATGTGAGTATTCTTGTACTGTCTTGTAATGTTTGTTTATATCTTCGTTCCATTTGTCTAGACCCACTGACAAACACGCACATTATATATAGCAGTATTAATGGCTATGATAATAAACACATTAATTGTCATAAATGTGTTATTTGGTATTTCCCTCAGGTCGACTGGGTTCTCTGAGGTGATAGTTGTGGTTGGAGGCTGTGAGAGGGTGGGAGGCTTCAATCTGCCCTATACTGAGTGCTTTGATCCAGTCACAGGAGAGTGGAAGTCACTGGCCAAACTGCCAGAGTTCACCAAGTCTGAATACGCAGTTTGTGCTCTGCGCAATGACATTCTGGTGTCAGGTAAGTCCTGTTAAAAGTACACGTGCATATGTGGAAGTGTGTGTGCGCATGTGTGAGAGAGAGAAACTGAGGGAGAGCTGCTGTGTAATCTCCCTGCGGACCGACAGGAAGGCCATACTGGCTGTTTGCCTTGTGTTATTTTTAATGCCTCACACAGTTGGACTTGAAGGAAAATATGAGGACAACATCTGGATGCACTCTGAGCTCAGTCCTGTGAGAGGCGTTCTGCCAGCACCAGTGTTCTCTCCCTCTATTGGCCAACATTCGGGGCCATTGCCTCTCTCTGTTGTTTTGTTTTGTAGTGCTATTGTATTTAATATAGTCAATAGTAAATAATAACTTGAGTTTTTTTTGTAACTAAACTCAAGTGTAGTGTTACTTCTTCTAGATGCCAAAACTGCTGCTTAATTTTGTATACTTCAGTAATGGTAGGGCATGGAATTCAGTAGTGTTTTGAAATGCAGTGGATAAATGTGTCTGCTTGCATGGTTCATGCTTAAACCTGCAAGATGGCAAACCTGACCAAAACAGCCCCACTAGAAACAAGGAAGAGAAAAACAGTTAAGTCAGTACTGAGAAACGGGAACAATCTTCCCTGTAGCTAGAGCTGTTCAGGCACTAACTGTGCCAAGTCCTCACGTGTGTGCTATCAATTTCTCCTGCGCCTGGAAAAATCAACAGACTGCACCTCCCCCACTTTCTGTAACTGTATCATATACATCCATCAACTTTGAAGTAACTGACCCTGCAGCCAAAAAACATGTGGTCATATTTTTGCTTATGGCTTTTTCTCCTCACTTTTGTAGCTGTTTACGTACACTTTGTTCTCATACTCCACATATTTAAGCCCAGCTCTGAGCACTGGTGTAAATTCCTTGACAGCTGCTGTAGTGGGCCCCTGTCTCAGATGAAATATGTCACATGGGTATGCACTGTAAAAAGTCTCAGCACATGTACTTCACTGTAGGTCCTGTAGAGGTCAACACATACAGGACTATGCTGTATGCATAATCCTAAATAGTGTGACAAGACTAGCAACATACTCATCATATTGAAATTCTACATAATCTGCTTTAGCAAAATACACAAATTAGACAACACGCAGCGCCCAAAGATTACACCCTCAGAACTAAAAGCAGCAGAAACACTTCATTTTTTTTGTAAAATGTACAGTGCTAAACTTTTTAAGATGATGCCTCTTTAGACAGCCTTCTATGTCTGCTTCTTTTTTTCTGTCACCTTTTTTCTTTTACGAGAAAAAGCCTAAAGGTAGCAGACTGTCTGGCTCGCTCTCAGACAGTGATTACAACAATCAGATAAATTGTTATTAACATCAGGCTTTCCAACAAAACAAGGTTAATTTATTCAGTAATGAATAAATGAATATGTACTTTTCTGACTGTTGCTGGCACATCTGTTTCCTAATTTGTTTTTATATGTAATCCTGCCCTCAATAAGCACAACAGGGACAGAAGATTGTACTTTTCTGAAACTTGTCTGTATAAAACTCATAAGTAATTTCACAAAAGTTGTATTCAAAGAGATAAGGGGACTGCACCTGTGATTTGTTTACACATATATAGCCTCAGGGCTAGAGCTAGACTAAGGAGATGACTCATGCCCAGGCTTGTTTAGTTACATTGGAGCTGAAAATTATTTTTATTGAGTAATTCAATCTGAGAACATGATCAGAATAAGTCTGTTTAAGTTGTATTTTAAAACATGCCAGAGCACTCCCTGGTAAGGCATCTCATGATTACACTTGGATGTACAGAGCGTTTTCAGCTCTGAGAGTGATAGTTTTACTTGCTATAGGATAAGGCCTGCAAAATGCTTGTTTGTTTCTGTTAATGTGTAAAGACAAACCTTTTATTTGAGGTAAACTCCTCATAAACCCCAGGTCAAAGTCAGATAAGACTCAGTTAGTTTCAGTTACAGATGATAAAACGAAGCATGTTTCATTTCATACAAATGTTTAAAACTTAGTGGTATTATTTAGCCTCCATTTAAGTTGTAGTCTTGTACAATTTCATATTATTACTTTTGTTGTTTCCAGGTGGGCGCATAAATAGCAGAGATGTGTGGATGTACAACTCACAGCTCAACCTTTGGATCCGAGTGGCCTCACTAAACAAAGGTCGCTGGAGACACAAGATGGGGGTTCTCCTGGGCAAGGTCTGTACTTGTATTTAAATCTTTGAAGTTCTGTGTGTGTGGCCTAGCTGCTAAAAATAGTTTGATCGCTACGTCATGAATGCGACTATGGCCTTAAGAACTTGAGCACCTGTTATTACCTTTAAAACTCATGTAAAACTGAGGAGACATCTCGACTTCAAGAAAAAATAAATCTTTACTCACCCACTGAAATGTATCATACAATTTACATATTTCACATTTATCTGTCTGGCTCCTTTTACTGGTAGACAACCAGGACACTTTGAAGTCTCAGTTATGGTGAAAAGAAGATGCGTCTATAATCCCAGTCTTAATTTACATATAGTTTATAGGCATAGAATATAGACTTGGAAAATACCAAAAATTACCTTGGTTTATTGAACTAGATTCCAGTTATTTAAGCAGATAACTCCTCATATGTCAGTAATAGGCTTTACTATTTGCAGTTTGCTTGGGCCAGGTGGGCATTCTTGTAGACAATGGAAGATTAATGCATGAGTGTTTCACTGCATTTTTACACTATGTAGTAATCGCATACTACACAAATACACTGTCATACTTGTGAACATGTATAATTAGAACAACAGACCAACACTTGTGTTTGTCTAAAGAAATAGCTCACATAAAATGGCCTCAGGCGTTTGGTTTTGAACATGGGGATTGAAGACATGACGGCGCTGAGTGCTGATAATAGCCAAGAGAGAGATTTCGTGAGCCTTTGCTGAGCTGTAATTACATGTCAGGTAACAGGCAGCACATAAACAGATGTGGGGCTGCCCTGCTTTAAGAGCATGCCTGTGTACGCAAATCTATGGCACACAGAGGACATACCTCCAGCAGCCTGCAGCTCACTAGTTGGAGTGTAATTATGTTTTGCATTGTTGAAAGAGTTCTTCTTGTCTGCGTGCCACAAGACAGCATAAGTCTGTTCTGGTCAAACTATATCCACAGGCATTTCCCTCAACACTAAAGCCTTGGTGCTGTGAGCAAGTATGCATGCACTCCTTGGAAAACACTTATCCCCAGAGAGGCCCTAGTGTGCATCCACTTCCTGTGTCTGTTCCACACATGTGATTATCCTTTTCTTCTTGTTTGGGTTTTGAAATCTACATGGTCGACACGGGTCAAGAGACTCTGTCTAGTAAGGTTAAGACAACATTTACTTTTGTTTCAATTGCTGAAAGTTTTTTTTTTATCTTTTTCTCAAAATGTCCATGTTGTGGAGTATGTTGTTTAAATAAGGCTTTGGTCTTTGATTACAACAAAACAAGCCAGATCGCACAGACATTTCTTAAGAAATCAACACTTCCTTACCTGAAGGAAGTCATTTTCACTCTAACCTGTAATTTACTTTTTGCCTCAAAAGTGTTGCATAATAAGCACACTTAGTCTGGTGCCTTTGTGCTAAGACATGGCTATTAACCTCTACCGTCTAATGATGAACACTAGTACATTGTAATAATATCTATTAACTACATTGCTTTGTTTTTACAAGTTTTTAAGTCACTCAAGCAGCACAATGTGGTTTTTTGGAACAGTTACATCTTCTGAACTAGTGTTGTTTTGAATGAGCTCAGCTAAACTAGGTCACCCGTTGTTTTCCTCTGTTATGACTCTGCCTGGTGACAGCCAATCTCATCTATCTCAAAACATTTCGTATTCTTTTCACTCTCCAATGTAAAAAAAACCTCTCCAAGTTAATAGTTTGAGTTTGTTTACTTTTTCTCCGGGTGGATGTAAAGGACATGGTTAACCATTTAGGTTTAGTGAGTGTTTAAAGTCATAAAACAGACAGCGACAGTGCACCAAGTGCGTGTCTTTATAGCCGTGAGTCATGGTGTAGCCTTTATGTTACATCCACATACCACACTCTGGTTCTACTACCATTGTGGACTATATATTTAAAGACTTGTATATCAACAGAACTGTTTAGTAGTTAGAACTTTAACTAATACCAACCTTTAGTTCCTTTTTTATTGTGATCTGGCTGACCATAATAGTTTTATTTGATAGTGATCTAACCGTCCTGAGTGAGTGCTGCATGCAAATGTCCCATTTACTTCCTGAATTGTTTCCTTTGTTCTTGCCCCCTCCCTCCCTGTCTCTCTCTGTTTATACTTCTGCATTTTGTGAAGCAACAGGAACAGTCTTAGGGTTTTCCCTTGTATCGGGCAAATTAAATAGTGGTCTTGTTCTTCATTAATTTAATACATAGCAGTTCAGTTTATACATTTTACATGTAACTTTTTTACATACAAAATACAGTGTCCAACATTGCAAAACCTGCTTATAGTTGAGTGTTTTCTAATGGCTTGGCACAGTGGCAGGTCTCTGTCTCTCTGCTCTCTGTTTGCTGTTACCTGATAGACTGGTTCTATTTGCCTGACGTAAAAGTATTCATAGTTATGAACTATAAGGCTGAAAGACAAACAGGTGACTCATGAGTGTTTGCTGTGACGCTTGTTTTGTCCATGACATGTGCGGATTTTTCCCTGCATTATTGCAAATATTGATCATACTGTAGGGACTTTGTTTGATTGACAATATATAGATAATATATAGATAAGGGTTAATGTTAAAGTTAGGGTATAGTTTAAGGTTAAGCAAGTGGTGACTATAGTTAAGGTTAGGATCAGACTCCAGTCCCCAAAAAGGATGAAACCCCAGCCTGTGTGTTGTATCTAACCAGGTGTATGCTGTGGGGGGCTATGACGGCCAGAGCCGCCTGAGCAGTGTGGAGTGCTATGACTCGTTCTCCAACCGCTGGACTGAGGTGGCTCCCATGAAGGAGGCTGTCAGCTCTCCAGCTGTGGCCAGCTGTGCGGGGAAGCTCTATGTGATCGGAGGAGGGCCAGATGACAACACCTGTTCAGATAAGGTAAGACAAGGAAGTGTTCAGTACAAAAGCACAAATAAGGGGTTGAGTTTTATACTCAAATAACAATTAAAAAACATTTTGTCTGGAGAAACCTGTTTAAAAGTCAT
Organism: Periophthalmodon schlosseri; assembly: GCA_000787095.1. NCBI lineage: Eukaryota > Metazoa > Chordata > Actinopteri > Gobiiformes > Gobiidae > Periophthalmodon > Periophthalmodon schlosseri. The sequence continues at coordinate 9,811 of KN485013.1, forward strand.
CTGGTTTATTGTTCACATCACAGTGACAGTTGATCTGATAATTGTTCCCTGGCAGTTTCAGTTGGTTTTGCAATAAATGCATCCTATTCTTTTTCTCTCATCTGTCTCAAATAAATCTATAGCTATTACAAATTGAAAGCTCTCACTTAATGTGGAAACAATCACATTTTGATTAACGTGTGTTAATAGAAACAGGGAACAAAAGATGGCAGTTTCTCTTTTATCTTCCACAGAAACCACTTCTGTCTGTTCTGTCTGTTTATATTCCAGGCACAAAGTGTCACATCAAGAACAGGTGTCATTTCTAAAGCTGTATTTGCCATGCGATAAGTCACTAGTAACACAGATTCGCTGCCATTGTGTCACCAAATGCTCTGTATATTCATGTAGTCAGTTCAGAGAAACTTTAATGATTTTTAAAAATATACTTTGATATGTGCACCTTTTCCATTAACTATCAAATATGAATGCTACAGGTCCAATGCTATGATCCGGAGTCTGACACATGGCTGCTACGAGCTAACATACCAATCGCCAAGCGTTGCATCTCAGCGGTCTCTCTGAACAATCTCATCTACGTGTCTGGGGGCCTGACCAAGTCCATTTTCTGCTATGATCCTAAAGAGGATTACTGGATGCATGTAGTTCACACCTTTAACAAACTGGTAATTAAAAATAAATAAATAACCAGAGTAACCAAGGGAATAGCCGTTACATGTTTCTGAATTTTATTTCTTTTCATTACAGGAGAGCTGTGGCATGTCTGTGTGTAATGGCAAGATCTTTATCCTCGGAGGGAGGGAGGAAAATGGTGAAGCAACAGACACCATTTTGTGTTACGACCCTTCAACAGGCATCATCACAGGAGTGGCAGCCATGCCCCGGCCCATCTCGTACCATGGCTGTGTAACCATACACCGGTACAATGAGAAGTACCACAAGCCATAGCTGAAAATCAGACCTGAACAAGCACATGCTCTCACTCAAAAGCACACACTAGACAGAACCACTGAGATCCTATGTGTTCATACAGCATCATGTAGCAGTACTGAAAGAGGTGCTGTGGAATCGTACTCTTTTACCCTCAGTGGTTCAGGACAATAATCTTATTGACTTATGACTTTGGATGTGTAACGGCACAAGATTGATAAGTAACATCAAATAGTTAAAAACAACTGGTAAAACTTTATGACAACTAAACTTTAATTAGCCTTAATCAAGCATGAAGTAAGACTGATATCATAAGAACAAATAGTTTATTAAGAATGATTCAGGCTTAGCAATTACTTAAGCACAGTGTATGTGGTCTGTGCTCTTGCTGTTTTAATCACAACTGAACCCACGTCTCTAGTGCCTTAACCTCCATATAGAGGAGATATACATAAGATATATATAAGTTTTCCTCATTATTAGTAAATAGACAGACCATGTGAAAGCTCAGAACCTCCAGAATTCACTCGCTGAGCTGCAGAGGCTGCACTAGCTCTGATTAATGATTGGCTGCAGCAACCTGAATGAAAGACTTATGTGGGGCGCTTTCATTGGAGCATGTTTACGTCATAACTGGGAACCTTTTGGTCATATATAAAATTAAAATCTTTTATACTAAACCTTTAAGACCGTAACTCTTAAAGCTAACCCATTAATTAAGTATCGGTAGCTACTAAGCCTGAATCATTCTTAATAAACTATTTGTTCATTATGAATTCAGTCTTTGTTCATGCTTTCTTGAGGCTCATTAAAGTGTAGTTATTATAAAGTGGTTCCCAAAAATCAATAATTACTGTAAATGACTGTAATCAGGTATTCTAACAAAATATAACCCATCATTAGGCAGTAGACCAACCATAACCCGTTAAAATAAAGTTACTGAATTACACTGAATTACGTTTATGGCATCAAATATTGAAAATCCCACTCATAATGACCAAAGCTTATGGTAGGCAGTCTGTAACCTGCTTTTCCACATTTATGTTTAAAATCAGCTCTTTTGTCCATGTCATCCCGTTAACACTTCCAATGCAGTTTCACATTGACTGTTTATGCTGTATCTCCAGTGATTTCTATTTTTTATACGTTATCATTATTGGTATTATAACATGTTTTCTCTTTAATTTTTAAGTTATATTTTGTATAATTGAATGTTATTGTTTTTACCTGATAGTAGAATTAGTAAGTATGCCTGTTTTATATATCAGTGTAATTGTGTTGGTGTATGGTATTGCGGGTTGTTTGGTAGTTCATAGGCCGTGGCAGATCAAAACCCAAAGACTGCTCTGAAAACTGTGTGTACATGTTTGAATTGATTTGGTGGATGTTTGTGACTTTTGTGACTTGTTGGAGTGGATGAGTTTGGGTGTAGCCGTGGCATGACTGCACTGTTAACAGCATGGTGATATACTTGGCTGTAAACAGTTTCCTCTGATGCTGGCACCGGTCATCCTTAAAGATGTAACCCGGGGCAACCGCTGATACCTCCAGTTGTGCATGTTGGATTGCAGGTTTACTTGTCAGCTAACAGTGATGTGATTTATACCTCACTCCAGATGCGAACAACAACTCAACTGAAAGGCTTTATAGATGGCTCATGGTCAGTAAAAGTCACCTTTTTGCGGTGTTGCTAGATTAGAGATATTGCTGTGAATATATATGATTTTTTTTTAACATTGCCTATACTTAAAGTGTACTTCCGTTTTTATATTTGTGTCTTTCTGTGAGAGCCCCAGTTGTGCACTTTGACACAGTCATGTTAAATGTTTAATAGTGTGGCAGTTATTTAATTATCTTTGTAATGTGTTTTACTTTTGTTTTACTGTATCAGTAAAAAAAAAAAAATGCCTTATTTTATTTGAGTAAAACAGGACCTGCCGCCTCATCTTGTTTTGGCCGTTGTGCTGTGGTATACTGGTATTTCAACCACAACCTCTAAAGCTGGGTGCGCTAGGCCAGGATTTGATTGTCATACAGGCTTGTATGACATAACGTTTCTTTATTGGTCCAAAGTCTGTCAGTTTAGAAACACAACAGCAAAACCTATAGAATGAGCATAGCTTCCCTGAGCAGTTGACAGTCAATAAGCATCTCCAAAATCCATTGCTTTATAAATCTGTGGTTTTATCCGGCAGGCATGCAAAATGTGGTGGCATGATGTAGAGCTTCATAGAAGGAAATGGGGTGATGATTAGACAATTCAAGTATGTGTATGTGTGTGCGCTCTGTGCACATGTATAATTCACTGAAAGAACGTGTTATTTTGTTGTTTTTGTTATAATCATAGAGGCTCTCATAGTCTACAGTACTCCTTGTTTTGTACCAATTTAATTGTTTTTATTATATTTTGTTTGCCTGTTGTGGTGAGTTTGGAATTGTATGTAACAGATTTTGAAACCCAAAATAAGGAGCATGCCTAATTTAAAACATGACAATGTGATTTTTATGCAAAAAATAAAATTATATAAAAATAAATTAAGCCAAAGTATAATTGATTGACTCTGTACTATGACACGGCCTGTGCTTACATTAAAAAGTGTGTGGGCCTTTAACATTATTAAGTTTTCTTGTGTGCCTTAATTAACAATCGTCAAATCAATTTATTTTTCATTAATTTGCTTAAAAAAATTGCATTGTTTTTTTTTTTTTCTTTCTTTTTGGGGGATTTCATTGTTTCATATGACCTTGGATGCTATGTACAAAAGTGAACATGACAAACTTTTGGATGATGCATCAGTGTGTATTGAAAATAAAGTTTTTTAAACCAGTTTACTTTTGTCTCAGTGGCTGAACCTTCACACTGTTTGCTAATGACCATGTACGGCCACAGTGGCCATATAGGGACAATACTAGTTTAGGATTTAGTTTAGCCTATGGAAAGAGAGAGAGACAACAAAAGAACAAACACCCCCTGAACCACAAATTATTGGTTTGAGAAAATTTCATTACACTGTCTCTGATGGTTTATGAGGCATTGTGTAAAACAAGCATGGTATTTGATACACTGAGCAATAGTTGCCCTCAAGATATTTACAAAGCCTTGTCAAGATACAATTTATTATTTGTGGTAATATTCCACAGATGGTGTGTGACTCTGATCATTAGTCTGAAATGATTCCCATACACACACCAAAGCAGACTGCTGGAGTTATGTATTTTGTCATTATGACACTGACACTGAGATTACATTAGTGATATAAACACATGGGACATTTCATTAGGTTTCCTGTCGCCCTGGCTGAAGTGCAGCTTGGTCTGTGGGTACAACTCGTTATTTTAATACATCCACGGTACAACTCTGTAGAATAGTGGCCCCTAGTGGTGATTGTACTGAACGGTCTACCTAGCTTATACCACTGGAGAGTTAGCATTATGACTTTGTAAGATTTTACTGTACAGCATCTACAGGGAGCTCCTGATCAATTAAAACACAGTCATTGTGAAACAGCGCTGCTCCAAGCGGAGACACACACCGTGAGTATGATTGTATAATTCTACAATAAACTGTAAAAATGATGTGCTGAGTGCTAACATTAGCCCATGCTAGCTTAGTGCAACACCACGTTAGCGGTGTGTTCATACTAACTCAACGCTTGTGCATTATTGTAAACTGATATGTCTAAAATGACATAATGTAATGAGTAGAGCTCTGGCGCGGGACTGTGAAATAAAAAGAGTGCATGTTTTGGTTTGCACGCCACACACGCTAGCTCGAAATAATGCTTGTTTATTTATTATGGTCCAGCAGCAGTATCCCTCTCCATTCTATGTTCATGTTGGTTATTACTGCTGGTGTGCATGGACACAGCTGTGTTGAGATGGTATGACTTGTTATACACATATACGCCTTTATTTAACCAGACAACCATGTCAGGAGTTAAAAGAAAAATTGAAGGCAATGATCCAGACTACGAGGATGTTTCCCTTGTCCAGAACAATAAGAGAAACAAAGCAGATGAACATAATGGTAAGTGATTGTTTGCCCCCACCCAGGGCATGCATTAACAAATTCATAACAACGACGTCTCCAACAATAACTTCATGCATCACTGACAGCTCGGGAAGCAACTGTACTAAAGATTGAAAACATCATCAGGGAACAGTTTTCCATGGAGATGAAAAACAAAGAGCATGAAATTGAGGTGATAAACCAGGTGAGCAAAATGTCTGTGTAATCTCTCAGTCGTCCAGGTCTGATCCATAGTAAAAGCTAAAAGTTAAATTTGTCGTCCGGACAAAAAAGTTGTAAGAGTGAAGTCGTTTCGCTGCTCATCCAAGCTGCTTCTTCAGCTTGGATGAGCAGCGAGCAGGCAGTGTCCACCAGCAATCTGACCAGAACTGAAGAAGCGACCGGCTGACAGATTTAACTTTTAGCTTTTACTACAAGTGAGCAAAACACATTCCTCAATGGCCATATTTTTTCAGTTTTTCGGTCATTTTTTTAATAACATACTTAAATACTAGATAACATTTTAGCTCTAACTGTATTGCGTTACAGCGTCTTCATGAAGCTAGGAGGATGATGGACAAGTTAAGAGCATGCATAGTGGCAAACTACTATGCAAGTGCTGGTCTATCCAAGAACCCTGAAGTAAGTGTTTTGCAAACGTAATTCCCTAACAAGCATGTACAGTGTGATACATGCAGGCATTTCTTCTGTGTCACAGCAGACCACAAAGTGTGACCCTGCCGTACTGAATCATCCGGCTGTCAAAAAGTTCTTAGAATCACCATCCAGGTCCTCATCTCCTCTTAACCAAGACTCAGAGACTCCTTCTTTGGGCCAGTCTGAGTCAGAGTCCCTCTCTCAGCAAGGAGATGGTGGTGAGAAGGATGGAGACCTTGCCTGGAGAGATGACGGCAACAGACAGGAGCGTAGACCTGGACGAAACACTGGCAAGGTTAGGAATTCCTTCAACACAACATTGAGTTTGAAGGTATTTTTTATGATAATTCATTATATTTTTGGCAGGATACTTTTGGAGTGCCTTCATGTATTGGTGCCGAACCAAGAGTAACGTATCATACTACAGATGAGGCTTCTAGACTTTATGTGAAAAAGACCATTGTAGTTGGCAATGTATCAAAGTAAGTAAACCTTAAAATTACTTTGGTCAAAATCACATAAAGCTGATATCTCCATATCTAAGTCTCTGTGTCTAGTCTAGTCTAAATCTATTATGTAGGTTTAGGATTTCATACAGGCTTTATTCTTTCCTGTGTGTGTGCCCTGAAGAGCTGACACATGAATTCATTTGCTTCAAGTTCAGACTTGATACATGTTTCTTCAAATGTGTTTTTGATCTGTAGTTTGTCTTGATGCTTGGATGCCTAGTACATTTAGACCCTTGGTTGCCAAACATGTTTTACTGGGAAATTTCACTTATGGGCTTCAGGGCAGTATTCTCGGAAATCTAAAACACGCATGTACCTGTATGTCACGTGTGGCATAATTTTTAGCTGGGGAAAACAACAGAATAAACTGGAATTTTGCAACAGAACTTAACACTGTCCAAATGATCATACTGATCATATTGGTTAACTATTTCTTTGATTTCAGGTACATTCCTCCAGATAAGAGAGAGGAAAATGACCAGTCGACACATAAGTGGATGGTGTATGTCAGAGGCTCCAGAAGAGAACCTAGTATTGACCATTTTGTGAAGAAAGTCTGGTTCTTCCTTCATCCTAGTTACAAGCCCAATGACCTTGTGGAAGTCAGGTTTGATCATTTCTACTTTTTGTCTAGGATACAAACAAACCCATTACGCTCTTTATGACCATGTTATTAATAGACATGTTTACTATTCCTATGGCAGTAGTGTGCTCCACCTCTTTTTTTAAGCATGACTGTTCATGCTATATGGATGTTGTCAGAGATTGAAAGGTATTCAGTTAAGCAACACTGGGTAGAACTTTCCAGTCTTTTAGCTGAAAACAACAACAACACAGTCATAAAGGTCAATGCTGCCCTCTTTTGGATATGTTCTAACACAACTACTCTAAATAATGAGTCAGTCAAGATGTTAACAGTTGTGTGGCCAACACTATGTGAGGCACTATAGCGCTTTTAGTGCACAACTGTAGTAAGAAATTCCTGCAATCAGTCAGAGGAACGACCCAATCGCACCTGCTTGTGTTGCCAGAAGGTTCGTGGTTTGACTGGAAAAGTACCTGTGGCATGGTGAGTGGCTAGCACTCGCACTTCACAGCAAGAAGGTTCTGGGTTTGAATCCCGCGTCGCTTGGCCCTTTCTGTGTGGAGTTTGCATGTTCTTCCTGCGTCTGGGTGGATTTCCTCCAGGCACTCCGGTTTCCCCCATCAACCCAAAACATGCACAATAGGTCAAATCCTCCAGCTAAGGTAGTCCTGACTGACTGACGGAACAAGATCTTGGAGATGGATACCCGGGCGCGGGACTGCACGCCCACTGCTCCTGACGGGTTGCCCCAGTGTCATTGAAGGATGGCTCAAATGCAT
>KN485013.1:21288-39709 GCA_000787095.1 Periophthalmodon schlosseri
CAGCTCGACTGCCGGCTCTGGGGGCACACAGAGTTCCTCTTCTACTTCTACTAGTCTGCCATCCAACCTCTCCTACACATCATACATCCTTAAACAGACCCCACAGGTGAGACAATCTACTGTTTTACACACTTTATTATGACCATCAGCGGTATGACCTGTGAGATTTGAAAAGTCACCTGAACCACTTTCTTTCCCACTTTTTCCTTTCTTTGGTATTTGCATCACATTCTGCAAATTACAGCTGTTCAATAACCAGCATTGATCTTGCATTCAAATTGAGATCTGTGCTTTCATGGCTATTAGGGAATGTAGTGAAGTAGTACTATACTGTAAATATTTTAACAGCATGCAGCTTGATATGTGATAGATCATATAATTGCCCTTAACCAGTCTCATATTTGGAGTTAAAAGGAAGTGGGGGTAGATCTTGCTGCACAAATACAATTTCTTTGTGTTTTTTTATAAAACGTGTTTGTGCTTATACCTAGGGCACATTTCTGGTTGGCCAGCCGTCACAAAGCTCAAAACAGGCTGGAGGCTCTAGTTCAGCGGGTCATTCAGCTTCATCTTCACCGAGTGGTTCTCCACAGGCCATCCGAGTCACAGCTGGACAGAAAGCTGCCATTTTGGCTCAGGTCTGACGGCAAGACGGCAACAAAATCTTAGTATCTAATATTGGTTTTCATCATTTTTGCATGTATTTTTTATGTATGTATTATTGGCAGGTGGTTGGCGGCTCTCAAGGCACTCAGGTGAAGCTTTCTGATGGGTCAGTGAAGACAGTTTCAGCAGCAGCAGGCCATTTGTCTAAACCAGGAACAACCACTTTGCGGATGACTGGAGGAGTCATCACAGCTGCCAGTACCACTCCCAGCTCCAGCACAGCATCAGCAATCAGCCAACAGCAGGCAAGTTTCAAATCATCACAAATTACAGTAAAAATGTTTTAGTCCAGTTTCAGTTGTGATCAACTGAAGGGAAATTATTTGGACACATGGGAGTATGGCATGAATAGTCCTGTGGGACCTAGTTTCTTTTTAATTGATGATATCTCATATCTAATGAAACATTACTGGTGCATTTTTTTAAGGTTTTTCTGTTTCATGTGAGCAGGCATCTGATGGTGGAAAGGCTACGCCGCATCAGCACTCGCTCCTGATGGCAGCAAACCAAGCAGCAGTAATCAGTGCAGCTAAAAATGCCAGCACTGCAGCCGGGGGAAGCTTATCAAAGGCAGCGGTGACCACATTGGTCAAAGGAAGCGCTAACACTGGAGCTAAGAGTGCGACTGGTTCAGCCACTGTAGGAGTAGCTGCTAAAGGCATGACCAACACGCCTGTTGGGAGCAAGAACAGTGGGACAGGGGCAGTGGTCAGTGTGCCCAAAAGCAACAGTGCGTCACTCATCACTGCAGCCTCAATACTGAGCGGGCCGGCAGCAGGGACAGGGAAAACCACTGCTACTCTCTCAGGTGCAAGAAAAGTCATGACTTTTATTTCATACAGTCACCGATGCTAACATGAGTCTGTTCTGCTTTGTTTAGGCATGTTGAAGATTCATGCTAGTGGTTCTGGCTCCCAACCAACGGTGCTGACTATCCCAGCCAACCAGCTCAAGCAGCTGGGGGTGGGCTCAGGGTCAGGAGGACTTCAGACGTTACTCATGCCTGTAGGCAAAGGTAAATGAGTAGTGTTCAATCATCAGTCTAATTCATGAGTTGTATGTGTATATACTAGCATAAATCAAGGCATTTTGAGGAAAGTATACTCAAATCGCAGATCAAAAATATCACGTCCTGCATCTAAATGGATAGAAAGAGTGAAATAAGGGTGCACTCACACTAGGCCAAACTAATCATGCCATGCTCAGGCACAACTGGGGAGTCAGTTGTCTGTGTCCCTTTGGCCCGCACTCACCACTGCCCAAACAAACTAAGCCGTGGGCTGGTGACGTCCCTATAAAGCGTTGTTTGTTTAGTGAAATATCTCTAATATGAAGAGGCAGATATGAGTACTGCTTGTGATATCCTGTCCTGTCGGGTTTTGGGTTAAACAACAGTGTAGAGTGTGCCCAAGGTAAGCGCGGATCATAGCTGTGTTGTTTTGAGTGGAGTTTATCAATGTTTTTCTCATTAGTAACATCAGCACACATGACAGAGCCTGTGTAGTAACTTGTTCGTGTGTGCACGCATGAGCAACCACGCCGTGGTGTTTTGGCCCACCTCCTCCAACTGTACCTAAAGTGTGCCACTCCCGGGCAGTGATAGTTTGCACTCACACTGGACAAACATACTGCGCTTTCTGTGCTTGGGTGGGGTTAGATTGGGTTAGTGTGTGCACACCCTAAGTTTCCTTATTGTTCTGCTCATTCAGTTGTTTAACAGTGTGATTGACAGGGAATTGATCCATCGTGTACTTTGTGTGTGTTTCCTATGTGCATTTAGTACTATATAAAGGCCCAGTGTCCAGTTCTTCTCCCCCTTCCTCCTCCTCTTCAGCAGCGGGAGCCTCCCAAAGCCCTGGCAGCCAGTTGCCCCCCTCCCTTGCCCTGCCTCTGGCACAAGGTGAGAGGGGCTAATCCCTACTCCACCTTGACTTGCATCAGCTTTTTATTTTAAAATTCTGTTTACTCTAGAAAACTCTGGTACTCACTTTGTTTACTCAAATTATGATATAATAAACTAATACCGTAAAGAACTTTTCAGACTTGAAGTATAATTTGCATCTCTTACATATGTCTCATTTGTTTTTGCAGTAAAAACTGAACCTGGCTCAGGCTCTGCTGGTCCATCAACACCCGTCACCTCTTCTCTACCAATGTCCATCACTGCACCTTCAACAGCCGTTAAACAAGAGCAAGGGCTTGATACCCCACACAACCTCATTGAGTAAGCTTTTTTCAGTTTTCTAGTTTAGTCACAATGTACAACTAGTTTATGACATTTGAATGTATTTATCTTGTATAGTACTGAGCACATTGAGACCATGATGCAGCTTCTGACTGCAGTAGTGAAGAAGTTCCCTCTCATTGTACCAAATAAAAGTAAGTCAGTCTTCAGTACAATGACAGCATGTTTCTAGTTGGTTTATTAAAAGCAAATGTGTATGGTATCCTAAACTTTTTCAATCTTACTTTCAGCTGAAGACTCCCATCCATTCTGTGCCTCCTCCACTGAACAGTATTATTCCTGGAATATTGGCAAGCGACGAGCTTCAGAGGTACGATCTGTCTTTCAGACTTTCAGTAAGTTTCAACCTCTCCTTGTATTTTCCAATGTCAACTGTCATAGTGCTGTAAATGTTAAAGATTGCTTGTTGCTGAGATGCCTGCTATATCTTCAGGATTTACTCACAGTAGGTATTTGTTACATGGCTGATAAAGTGCTTTGTCTGCACTTTTTTGTTTTGCGTAATCGGTTTTCATGCTGCGAGCTGAATCTGCAGTTTGTGCTTACCTCATGCTTTCTGTCGTACATGTGCCTGTTCCCTCCTCATCTCCCTAATACCTTCATCAATACTTTGTACAGACTACCCCATCACTTTGCTGTCATCTTTTGCAGTGGCTCTCTTGTCAGGTTATTTATATCTAGGCGTATTATTTTTTGTGTATTCTAGCACAGCAGCATAGAGTAACTTTAGAAACTCTATACCAGCTTGAATTATCTTGACAGTTTACCCACTTGTGTCCCTCAGCTTCAGCGAGCGGTGGCTGTGAAGCGTGTTGTACAGGACGTGTTGGACCGCTCTCCGCGCCTCCAGGCTCTGACTCCTCCCAAAACCAGAGAAGTGGTGCAGTGGTGTCGACAGAGGGGCTACACACCACCTGACCCCGAGCCCCTACGCAAGAATGATGACGAGTCTATAGAGGACATCCTCACGCAGATAGACAGTGAGCCAGGTGAGCCACTGTCTGCTAGACAGAACACTCTTGGGCTTAGCGTTGGGGAATATGGTGAGGAAAAATCTAATCGTGACCTCCTACCTGTGACAGTTTGATATTGTGGTTCATTATTTCTATATTGAATCCAACTCTATTCTCAAATGTAGACACTTTTGCCACCCACTTCCCTTTTTAAAAGCTCTAAGTGAGTGACAGGTGGGTTCAATCAATCACAGTGAAATTTGAACTTTCAGAAGAAGCACATTACTTTATTTATCGCTTAAAGGTAATAGAACATTTCTAAGTGTACATGAATAGTGATAAAGAAAAATTGTGATTGATTTTTTTTTTTTTTTTTTTTTTTTTTCCCTTCTTCCCTTTTGGGTTTAATTTTTTTTTTTTTTTTTTTTGCCATATCGCCTACTTGGGCTTAAGTTTTAAATTTAAAAATAAGTGTACAGGAAAGAAGTTTAGACATTATATAATATACACTGTACTATAGAACCATAATCAATATTTTTTCCAGCCAGTGCTTTGTGGGCGTAGTGCTGCTACCAGTTGATCCTATAATGCATTAGCAGTCCATTAACGTACAAGGCCACAGAGCACACAACCTCCATTACATTCTCATTACTTCCATCTTGCGTCTAGTAAATCATGATTCCCAAAACACCAAAAGATATCTTTTCAGTAAGAGTCAACCTAAGCCTTTTTAATTTTGCTGAAACTGGACAAATGTTATATGCACAATATCTGTTCTTGTGTGATAATGGTGTGGTTTGCCAACTTCCCCCAGAGTGCCCCTCGACCCTGAGTAGTTCAGAGGAGCTGCTGCAGCGGCTGGAGCAGATGCAGGCGGTGCTGAAGACGGAGCCGGAGGAGGTGGATGACGAGATCGTGGACATCATCGCTGTAACGCCGCCGTGCCACAAGCTCAAGGTCAAAGAGGAGGAGCAGGAGACCGACTCGGAGCCCAAATTCTTTCTGGGACCAAGCACATCAGACCAGTTTGTCAGTGAAACAGCTCAGCAGGTTGGGATGATGAACTACTTTACAGTTTGTGCTAGATAATGACCTAATTTTGAGGAGCTTCTAAATTTGATAAAAGCTGCTGGCATTGTGTGGGGGAAATATGACTCTCCTCATCATTTTAAAAGAAATTCCTTTTTGTTTATTGCAGATCGGAGTGAGCTTCCAGCCAGTGGAGGTTGATAAAAATGTGTTTGCTCCAGTAATTGAATCCATGATTTTGAAGGTCAGTCTTCTTAAGTGTTCAAAAGGAAAAACGTATCTCTCGCTCTTATTCCCGTTCACTTAAGGCGTAATACTTGACAAATCACTTAATCTTAACTTTGTGTTTGGGAAGGAACGTGTTCTGACCTTGCTTGTTCCTTCAGGCGACAGAGCAGTTTGCTAGTGACGTCTTAAGAGAAGCTTTGGCGGTGGCCTGTGCCAAATCCTCTCAAAACAGGTGAGCGAGTATTTAAGTTTTGATTGATATGATAAATTGTGTTTGATATGAACGACAGTTAAACTAATATATTTAAGGCCTTTATATGTTTCATTATGTAAACTTCCACTATGTAACTTTTCTGATGGGGAGTCTGCCAACTGCTTGTCGCCGTGGAGATGCCTTGCCGGGAATGGTCCGCAGTATGGCATTAAACTTATCCGTCTTGCATTTATTCAGTTGCAAATGTTTTTTTATTTTTCCAAACTAGCTTGGAAAACATGGTCTTACAGTGAGCCGGGTTGCATCTCCACAGATCTGACTTGTAATTTGACCTAGTGGCTCCACCTCATTGTCTGCTAGGAGATACATACGTTTAATGCCATACTGTGGAACATTCCAGCAAAATCATCTTCGAGACAAGATGGTGGCAGAAAACTTACATAGTGCATCTATCCATGAATTTAAAAATTATGAAATGTTTGGAAGGTTTCCATGGCAATTAGCAATTAACAATTCAAAACAAAATATTGTATCTTTTGAATGGGGAAAAGTACTAAAAATGGCACCTCTAAACAGGAAGCTGAAACTTATGAATTAACAAATAGAAGTTATTATTATCATACTCATACTAGTATTTTTTGACCTCCTAGAAAAAGAAAGCAGCTGTTTTACAGTGAAGTAACCTTGTTTCACCATTGTTTATGCCTTTTTTTTCAGGTCTCCCAGAGAAATCACAGCCATGAACGTCCATCAGGCCATCAGCAGCATCCCCACATGTGACTTCCTCTCCAACACGCACATGGGCTTTCTCATGAAGAACAATTAACACAACTAAAATCCTCACTGCATTTTTAAATTCTCCAGCACCAATTCAAGTATTAGAACTAGAAGCAGTAGTCCATACATCGCTGTAATGCTGATTATCAACACAGGTTTAAGGGCTCACTTTGGACCATACCTGCCACTGACCTTATGGATACTCTGTGTCTAATATGTGACAAGTTTCATACAGAAGCAAAGCATATCTTGAGAGGTGCTTTTGTTTACATTTATTACAGTATTTAACATCACTGACTTTCAGACAAAACCATCGAGCTATAGAGCTTAAATTACTTATATGCAACACTATTTTAACACAATATTGACCTCTTTCGAACCATAAATATGCCTATATGAGTTAAGTTAAACTTGAATAAAATGACTGATTCTGAAAACCTGAAGTGAAATCCTGCTGCACCCAAACTATCGGACTAAAATAATTTAAACTTGCATCAAAATCAAGTACCTCAATCATACGTTTTCTGACCCACTGCTGAAATACTGTTGTACAGACTGTTGAAGAAACTGATAAGAGAAATATTTATTTTGTTAAGAGTCTGGACCAGTGGCCAGTTGAAAGTGCTTTTAAATGTTCAAATGACCTTAATGTATTTATCATGAGGTGCAGTGTTTGAACAATTTGATATGGAAGGTGTGTTATTTTTATCTATGGACTGCAATGATGCAACAGTATGAGTTTGTGTGGATGCTGTCACCACTGTGTCTCCTTGGTGTGTAATCGTAAGTGTGTTGGGTCATGTGATGTTGATGACTGGTTGTTATGTGGTTGGAATGAGTTTTGGTGAGATCATGTCTATTGTGAAGATGCCCAAACGTTGTCATTTCATATTTTAGTGCAAACCAAAAAGACAATAACTAATATTCTTGTAATAAAAGAAAATAACCTTCATTGGGTTTTACATTATTATGTTTATTCCTAATGGCACCAGTATTTGAATTTGTCAAAGGGAATCATGTATCGATTTAAAAGACACATACTGTCACATTGTACAAAAAGGCTAACGTCTAAACATTGTCATTTCTGTGCTTTCGTATTAGTTTGAACATGATTATAGCAAAATCTGTTGTTGATAACTTATTTAAAATTTCAAGCATATTTCAAGCAACATAAAAATAATAAGTTAATATATATTTTTCATTCCATCTTGGAATAAAATTACTTTTTAAAGTGCACTCACAAATGTACAAGTAGCAAAATGTGTCAACTAATGGAAAAACTAGGGGAGTCATGCATATTCTAATCCATTATCCAACCTTAAATTTCTAACAACAAGCCACAAAAATCCTTGCATAGTTTCTTCTGTCCTGGAATGAATTTAAATAAAAACATCTTGTTTTGTTACTTTGAACCCTTGAATATCAGATGTTGAAGACCCTGGATCCGCTCTGAAAGATTGCATTAGGGTTGGGGGGCAGTTTGGTCTTCACCAGATGTTCCTGCAAAAAGAAGGTAAATAAAATAAGAAATCACAGATGAAGAGCAGCAGAGAGGCGGCCTGTGGAGGATGCGTATAATGAGAGGAGACTGTTGGGACTGTGCCGTCAAAGAGCATCGTGTTCACTGTCAGGAACGAGACACACAAATGGATTGCTTTTTGCTCGCTTACAGCTAGTGCTAGTGCTGATGGCAGCTCTTCGCCAAAGCCTTACAAGAACCATGCTGAGCTATGCTGCAGGTTGGAAAAAGCACACACACAGATCTATACTTGCCAAGGGGTAGGACTAATAATATGTTAACTTGTGAAGCTGGGTTCAAATAGAGGGGAACAGCGGCTAAACGTGTCTAACACATGTTTTAAGGAGCTATAACTTGGTTGGTTGAGGGTCTGCTGGTTTCAATGGAGATGTTATCGCTGTTTTTGCCACCAGACCAAGTTACAGGTCAAATCTGTGGAGAGGCGTCCCCACTCACAGTAATGCATGGTTTCAATGTATAAAACCTGTAATTGATGGATACATTTAGTTCCATTTTCTGGTACATTTTTGGCAAAGCAATGACATTTTTATGGATACAAGTAGAAAAATGACACGGTACACAGTGCGTAATTGTAACGTAATCATAGACTGTATATAAACTCCTTTATAAAGCCTATGAATATAATGTAATATTTAAAAGCAAGAGGCTACAAAACCTAATACAGACAAAGATGGGTAGAGATGGGCGACAGTAGCTGAGTTGGTAGAGTGTTTATCCACTGATTCAAAGGTTGGCAGTTCAACTCGCCCTCGACATTAACATCACTGGTAGAGCGGTCGGATCCATTGACCCACAGGTTGCCGGTGTGCTTCCAGCTCCCACAAATGAAAGCCGTCTTTGTGTCCTTGAGCAAGACACTCAACCCACCTCACTCCCAATGTCAGCATACACTGGTTTGTGAATGTGCGTGTGAGTGGTTCCTTGATGTAAAGCTCTTTACATGTCCATGAATATTTAGAGTTGTGTTTAATTTATTGTATATCAAAGTCATGATTCCTGGACTTACACAGTTGAGTCAAAATCACTACAAAATCTTGAATTCAACCCTGGGTTTCTGCAGGGTCTTTAACAAGGTTGACAGATGACTTAGTTGAAATCCACAATCTCTTTGCTTTTTAGTTTAGTCCGTTATTGAAGATTACAAATGAAAAACAGTTCAGGTTTTACATTGATCCACTGATCCACTGAAAGCCAGTAAAACTATCTTACTATATATTGCTCCTTTACAACATGTATATTTGTTCAGTAAAACCCTAATGTGTCCTGTAAAGCAATGTTTATACTAATAAAACTGACCGTCAAACTATCCATTACCAGTTTTCATGGGTAATTTGTATTCTTCCACTGGCAGTAATGAGCTTCAGAGTAAAAATGGGGCCAGTCTATTTCAGATGACTTGCATATGTCTGCTGCTGAGCATGGAGACTTTTAGTGAGACAGGTCTTTAGAGATGGTGAGTGCAGTGTCCCTGTGCTGCAGCTCTGTGGGTGGTGAGCACACAGATGTTGGTGTATGTGAGAATGAACCTGTTCACCCCTACTCCCTCGCCCTCCTCCTCTTTCCTCACACTACAACACAGCCGCTCTCAAATTAGATTCAGCGCCAAAAAGACTGCAACCGTGTGCAACAAGGCTCTTAAACAGGTAATCCATCACGCGCTGCACTCTGGCCCCCTCTCCCCCCTGTGCTGTGGCTTCCTCATCCTCACTTATCTATCTTTACTTCTTACTCAACTTTTACTTTTTTCCTCCGGTTCTGGCAGGAGACATTTGAGAATCTGTGAATATGAGATGAAAAGGCATAATTTGTGCATGACTGAGGCAAATATAGCTGATCCTGCATTTCATTTATCTTTAAACAAGCTGCGTTTTGGTCCATTCCAATGTAACTCCAGTAAGATCAGACTTACAACTCTTTAGCATTTCATAATATAACCCCACAGTTTAATATACTAGCAGTAGGTTACTTCTGTAACTTCTAAGTTACCCTGCCAAAAAACTCTCACTCTCCCACACACACATTCATAGGCAACGCGCGTTAAGTGTCTTGCCCAAAGACACAACAACTGTATGCATGTTAATATATAATCAGTATATATCTGTGATTAACACTGATAACTAGAGGGCACTGTATTGAAATAATTGACACTTTTTATTTACTAGATCATTATAGTGCTTTACATTATTACAATATTTACTTACAGATACTTACAGATTCATCATCACATTCAAAAGCATCTCTCAGTAACTTCATTTCATCAAAACACAACACAAGTGAAGTATTTTGCTCATGGACACAACAGCAATATGCTACATCTGTATTGTAGAACCAGAACTATCGAATCCTCTCTGGACCTGAGCCTGCCTGTTTGGCAAAAGACGCTCTTCTGAAGTCATGGACAGCGTGGGAACAAGGCAGAGATCCAAGAGAGAGATCCTGCTTTATGTGGATACAACAGCCATTAGAGCAAAGGAAACTGTGAATTTTCGATTGTTCAGTCCCAAGAGTCTGCCTAAACATTATTATGTAGAATATGCCACTACGAGCTGCTGCTATTTTTACTCCATAAAATATATTCTTACTGTGTTCAAAAGTTATTATCTTTGCCCGAGGGACCGAAGTCTTAAATCACCAGGGAAAGTCAGACAGGAATAACTACGGGAAAAAGCTGCAGAGGAAGAGTTTCCTGCATGCTAAACGTGCTTCCCATCCAGAGCCTTTGTCTTGCTCATCCTCGACACACTGCGGATTACACAGCACCAGCTCCACAAATCTCTCTCTCTCCCGAGTCACCCGTGTGTGGAGAGCGTTTCATTTTGTCAGTTAGGCTTTTTACATGAACCTTTCAACTCATCTGGGGAGTTTAAAGATCAAAACAACAGCGGTAACAAGGACAATGGAAATGATAACTGAAAAAAGCTTTTTGACTGAGGGAATGGCAGTTATGAGTAACTGACAAAGGGTAAATTCTGTAACATAACAAAATACTAACACCAAAGATATAAACTACGACAAGTAAAAGTGGAAAGAAACAACATTATTAGCTTTATTAGAGCTATTTACCTCTGAAGTAAAAACATGCAGATGGATATTTTAATTGCAAGCAAGGGCTGCTGCCATGTGGGTCTCTACTCTTTGAGAACGCAGCAGTCAGAAGATCAATGTTTCCATCTGGTACATAAAAATAGCAATGGAATCTTTTCGTCATAAATATTTACTGTCTGTGATTCTGTTCCATTCAGAGTCTAGGAGATGCATTAACAGCCTTGATGAAGATGTTATGGTGTCACACTCCAAAACGCAAATGAAAGCGAAGACAATTCAGTGAGGGATGAGAGTCACATACGAGTTGGCACAATGTGGGGACGGACCATACAGGCAGGTTTGAAAATGTTACCTCTACTGCTTTACTTGAGTAATTCACTCATTCACTCAGGTATAGGACCGTGGTGACCATGGTGAGAGCAGTCACTGTAGTAGTTGTAGTAGTTGTAGTAGTTGTAGTGCAGTAGTCGCCAGTGGTAATGAAGGTAACGAAGTACAAGTAGTAAAGTACTGCACTTGACAAAAGAATTTTAGGTATCTGTACTTTACTTAATCACATTTTTACAGTGGATACTTTTTACTTTCTACTCCACTACATTTTTGAACTGGACTGAAAAGTAAAAAGCACTTTTCATATGATTTGAGGGGTTATTTTTACCATGTTTTTGAGTTCAAGCTTCGGCTTTGAGCAAACAAAAATAAATACACAAAATTCATAAGAAAAATTAAGAAATTGATTTGTATTGTTACTGTTGACCAAAATATGTATCATTTTTTAATCGATATCACTAATTTTAACACTTTAACAAACTAACAACACTTGTGTGAAATACTTACTTTATACTCTTAAAGTACATTTCTAAATGGCTACTTAAATACTTTTACTTAAGTTGATTTTTTCCTTGTGATACTTTTACATTTACTTAAGTAACAAGATTGAGTACTTCATCCACCACTGGTAGTTGTACTCTTGCAGTAAAACAACAGTAGTTACAGTGGAAATAGTAGTATTAGAAGCAGTATTGTACTTAATTATGTGTAAACTTTTATTACTTATCAGTTATATTATTTCTAACTTTCTTGACAATATAGCGAGATCATTTTACTTTCTGAAACTTTCATTTGTGTGCATACTAGACCAGTTTTACACCAAAGATCTGATTTACCATTTTGATCTTGTAACGCACTCAACCTCTCAGACTCAAACTGGGCCAGTGTAATTATGACATTGTATCCTGCCTGTGACTCCTCTCACTTTGACCTCCATCAGACACACTGGGTCAGGACACCGAGCATTTAGTAGAGCAGTAATCATTATTTGATACATTATGCAAATAACCAGGACTGTCGATTATTACACTGCAATGCGTTAATTACTTCTTTTACCCTGAATATCCTGCTAAGCTCCGAGTCAGGCCAGCGGAGCCAGCAAATAACACTTTACTCCTAAAGCACATCAAATTACTGAGTCCAAAACCAAGGTCTTTGCACTGGCAGATGGCACTGAATGGAGAGGAGGGGGGACTAAACCCTAGCTTTCCCAAAACACTAGACAGGTCAGGAATAAAGGTTATAATCCAGAACGACCTGATGAGCTGTGGGCAAATCCTGTCACCAATCAATTCGGATAGAATACTTTTCTGAGAACATGCTGGTGCCCCTTAAGAGACATAAAGCAAGTGTACTTTTGTGCTGTCCCCAAGCGAGTATGCATCTGGGATATTGAATTTATGTAACTGCCAGAACAACATTGGACAAGGTTGTAATTATTTAGATAATATGATGTGCTCTTTTAAAAATATCTGTCTCCCTGAGGTCTTAACATATAAAAAACATCCTAACCCCACAGTTTAGGATACTTGGTGGTACTACATTTTCATCCACTCTGCCACTGAAGCCCGATTTGTCCACCTCTTCAAAGATGTTCTGAAATGTTGTATTTGTTTAACAGTACATATTTCAGTTTTCTATCAAATCAAATGCCAGTTCTGGATGTGTTTAAAATGTGTACTGCAAACTGAATCCTTATGTAAAATTGAGCAGCTAAATCTAAAGAAATTATACAATACAAAAGCCCTACTTTGCTTAATGTCATTCATTTGGGATAATAGAAGTCCTCTGTGGCAGATTTACTCTCATCACCATCGTTCTAGGTCAAAGACTTGAGAGTGGCACCAGCAGATTGTTACTTAACTCACACTTGGTACATGGCCCGGTTTAAACAGCAGGGTCAGTTTGAACTATTTCTGCGCAGAATGCTGTATCACTGTTTAGGTATGACTGGAGGTGTGTAGCTCACTTCAGTAAACTTACCTCTCCCTCTGGCAGGATACTGTGCTGTGTGCTGGAGGGACTGTAGCTCGGGGCAGGGTGCACAGGAACAGTCTGTACATTAGAGGAGGCAGAGGGGATTACACTATCATGGGACGGCCCTGCAGATCTGTGTGTGTCCCCGCTGTAGGCCGCCTGGTAACTGGTCTCAGGAACCACGTGGGATGCCTCTGTCCCAGGTGTAGCACACTGAATAGGTTGGTTTTTCCTGCTGCTTTTAGCCGGCTTCACTCCTGTCCAGGGCCTAAACTCTTGTCTGGAGAGAAAGAAACTTGAATAAATAACTGTATTTTCGATGTTATTCCACTGTGAAGAATAAATCTGAGCTGTATTCAAACTTTGATAGCTCTTTATCTGAAGGTATACCCACCTGTATGAACTGGTTGGGCTCGGTTCGATGTACTGCTGCTGCCCCGGGACTTTTTCCCCTCTGTTCTCTCTATGAGGGCTATCAGAACCGGTCCTGATCCAGGGAAAGTTGTCCTTCCTGGGGATGGGCCACGGTTTATAATCCTGCTTGTACTGAGTTACGGAAGGGAAAGGCACACCGGGGGGATGGTAGTCCTCACGAGGTTTGTAACTAGGCTCCCTCACCGTTCTGAACGAGCCCCGGGGTCCCCGAGCGTCCGCGTGCGTAGCAGCGGAGCTAGTGGCACGCGGAGGGCTGGAGTAGTCATTACCAGGTGCGCGCTCTGACGCGGATACCTGTTTGGTGACAGACCGCAATTCGTGCTCTGTGATGTCCGAGTAGTTTTGTATGGTCAGTGGGACTGACAAGTCCGACTTATCGAACTGGTTCCAGAAGCGAGATAAGCAACACACTCTGCTGATGCACGGCCACGCCATCCCCGTGCCGTGCGTAAAAAGCAAAGGAAGAAGAAAAAATAAAGAAATGTCAGAGTCAGAGTATCAACTCCATGCAGTCTGTGCCCAAAAGTCCATAGGCTTATCAGCGGCAGCAGCAGAGGAGTGCTGGGCAGCCAGAGGAGCCGCTCTGCCATAGACCGTCATTGAATATTCTCCTCACGTGGTCTGTGACAGCGCTCATCTGTGCAGGGAAATGTGTGGGAATTATTCTTATTCTGCGCACCAGTACAGCAGTATGGTAAGCAGGTGAGTAATGCATTAGGCTATATTTGGGCTACTTGAGTAGGCCTACAGTTTTAATAAAATTGTATTCAGACACCAAGGGCTTTGAGTTCATTATGGAATGATTTGAATGTGTTATTGATATTCAACTGTCCCAGTTCCGGTGCGAGACGCAGCTCAGAGTAATATCTCAGCGCTATTTTGTCCCATTTTTCGCTTAAAAGTTTGGATTTGGATCGGCGAGTTAAGCGATCCTGGTACCTCACGGACTAAGCCAAATAGGACATGTAACATCGAGTTGTGATCGCTCGAACTAAGCTGCGAATAGCTATTTAGGTGCGCACAGCCGCATACGAGCGCATAGGAGCTAACCGGTGCCAACGCAAGTGCCTAGTTAACTCAAGCTGCCTGAGGGAAGGGTGACAGCAAACAGGACAATTTACGCAAAAGCAAAAACATGTCAGCTACAGATGACACGGTGGAGATTCAGCGTTCATGGAAGTTCATGTCCTGACATCGCAGCAGGAGCAGGAACTCGTTGGAGAGGCGAAAACACTGAAAATCATGAACGAAAAAGACAAACGGATATCCAGGCTGGAGGAGAGAGTTGAGGAATTAGAGCGATATACGAGGAGAGACGATTTGGTGATAACGGGACTGGAGACCCGACACCAAACAAGACCCACATGAGACCACAACAGAGGACGCTCCGAGGGAAGAACTACGGTGCAACAGGTGGTGAATTTCCTAAACAGTAAGAACATAAACATCACAGTGAGGCATCTGTCTGCCACACACTACATGTTCATAAACGAGCACTTGACAGAACAATGGGGACGGTGCAAGAGAAGCAAGGCTGAGAAAGCAAAGGAAAATCACAGGAACATGGACTCGCAATGGAAACGTGTGGAAGATGGATGGTCTAGTGATAGTGAAGGGATTTAAGAGAGCTTGAAAAGTTTAAAACTGGACAGTCATAGTGATGTCCAGCCAAGAAGGACTGACCTGAGGAGAGATCTGCGGGAGAAATCAGGTTGGACACACGTCATAATGAACCCAGAAAATAAGTCATGGATACTGGCATAAAAACAAACATTGAATTTGAGGACAAAATGTATGACGTAGAAAACTAGAAAAAGGTACAAAAATAAACTGGTAGGGATTATAAGAAGGCCAAAAAAAAAAAAAAAAAAGACTATTTGATAAGAATAAAGGGAGCACAAAAGATACATGTGGTGTTACTAACACAGTTCTTAAAAATGACAAAGTGAAATTAGCACAGCAAATCCCAATAAAAGATCAAAATGATGGCGGCGGAATCCTACCTTATAATGTTAATAGTATTTTTCTTGAAAAAGTATAACATTCTATCAAATAGCCAGTAGGGGTTTCGTTCTAATGACTACTGCCACAGCAATAATGGATCTGAAGAAATTCCAAACACTATTCAATCAAAAACATTATAGTTAGCATCTTTGTAGATCTTCAAAAAGCGCTTGATACACTGGACCATGTAATACTGCTTGATAAAATATATAACTGAGCCATTAGAGGTGTCGCACACCAGTGGGTCACTAGTTAAATAGAAACTTTGTTGAAATAGACAATATTAAGTCAGATGTGTATAAAACCGTTGTGGGGTGCCCCAAGGATCGGTCCTTGGGCCTATACTTTTTCTAATTTATGTTAACGATATTTCATCTGTGCCTTATTAAGGTGTATTTTATTTGCAGACGACACCACTTAGTTTTACTTGAGACAAAACATGGAAACAGGATGTTCTAGAGGTTGAAGAGAAGGAATTAAATAAAATAAAATAAAATAACTAATAGATCTTTAAATAGAACTTGGTGGAACTTAATGTAAAAAAAAAATAAAAAATACAAAGCAAATCTTGCCCACCAATCTTCTATAAAGATTTATGCTAATGATTTTCATTACAATTTAACTTATTTGATAAAATAAAGAAAAGAAAATGATAAAGAAAACACATTAGAGGATCATTTACAAAAGGAATAGACTATTTACAAAACCTTGATTAGCAAAAAATATACTTTTGTCAGGGCCCAAAATTAGTGTGTCATTATTTAATATCCATCTTAAATGAATAAAACAAATGAAATGAAAACTGCGCCGCTCCCTCAGACGATAGCGCCTACAGTCACCTAGCGTCGCTGGATTATGATTTTAATGTATGTCCCCATGTCATCACAGTGGAGGCCCTTGAGTCGAAATGGTTCGACTGGTTCGACACAAAAATATTGCAATAGCGCCATCTGTTGGATAGATGCAGAAATGCATCTATCTCTCTCCACCCCATGCACCGCCTCTGGCAGTCAGAATGGATGAAATAAAACCGCTGTTATATACATACGGAACTTTCGATTTAGCGGATTGACATAATGTTTTAAGAACTTTATCGGAAGGGATGTAAGTAACAAATTCTGCTTGAAAGTTTATGTAGTGTAACCCACTGTTCTACGCTTTCAAAGTCTCCACGATATGTTACTCCGCATTGGCAAAGTTTTTTGGCTCATGTATGGGAGCGTATGACTTTTTTTTACTGTCTGTTTGAGAGTAGCATTAACGTCTTACATTATAACTCATCGGTTCAGAGGCTGGACAGCTGCTGTAGCCTCGGAGCTAACCCATGTGTTACACGCATGGATCTCACGTGTCCCATTATTAAATCAGGTCTGTGCCCGTGAAATCTGATATATCGACAACACGTTAGGAGATAAGTTCAACGATGGAATGAAATTATGAATATTGTGTTTATAGAAAATGTTAGGTTGTAAGGGAGTAATGTTTTAGTTGTTTTGATGTTAAGTGCCCAACAGCTGGCAGCGTACACGGCTTCCGGTGAGAAAGTAAAAGCTACATCCGGTTAGGAAGAAAAACAAAATAAAAGACACATTTTTGTTATACCGTACAGTCTATGCGTAATAGTGCGTACTAAGAGGTCAAAACAAAGATATAGTCAAATGTTATGCCAAATTTACTTGATCAAATGTTCAGAGGTGGAAGCAATCACTTATCTGTAGTTTAGGTAAAGTTTACTGTGGATACTTAGTCTTAACCAACTTCACTTCAATTCTTTATCAAGACTTTGGTGACTTTTTTTTTTAATTCTAAAAGTACAATTTTAAATCTGTTCTTCAATACTTTCATCTAAGTAGTTTTTTTTATGTGATTCTTTTACTTGAGTATTTTATTTTGCTTGAATACTTGAGTAACACAGTTGAGTAGGCCTGCTGCTTCCACCACTGCAAATGTTATTAAATTATTTTTTTTATGAATTTATTTGAAAAAGACATTATCATCATACCTACTGACAAGCTTTTATTTGTGATATTTACCAATGTTTTATTGGAAAATGTAGTGATTTGTTGATTATACTTTTAAATAGAATATGGAACACTTGCCAGAGGACAACTCAAGGTACAAAGATGTTGACTACTGGGATGAGCGCTACAAGACAGAGCAGTGCTACGACTGGTTGGGTGGCTTCTCCAAATTCCAGCATCTGATGGGACAGCACATTAAAAAAGAGGACTCCATTCTTGTACTTGGTAAGTGTTGGCCTTACATTGCATGCATTATTTAATTTGAACAGTTTTATCATGTAAAAGTTAAATATTATATTGTATGCATCCCTTTACATATACTTTTAACAATAGTTAGAGAGTGATTGTTGTGGTGTGTTTGGTTGGTTGGTCCAGCCTCTGCCCTGTCTCTTGGGATTTTCCAAGTGTCTCTTGCTTGTCACTGTGATGGTCAATTCAATGCCCATGCCTGTCACTTCGGGTCCTATTAAAAGTGATCCTGTTAGACACTTGAATCCTTTGCTTCAGAAGAGGGTCCATGAGTGATTATATAACTGCAGATTATTCTTCTACTTTTTCCAAGTTGTTATGCAGCATTTTTAATGAAAAGGTTTAGATGAAAATCTGTCCACTAGATGACACTGCTCCACAGAAAATACAGAACTATTGTGGCTCACTACACACAGTGCTACCTGCCTTACCTGATTTCCATACTCCCACAGCTCCCATATTTTAATGCATTTGCCATTTTTTCAGGACAGATTAAAATAAGAAAAATATTAAAACGACAGCACTAAATTGTAAAAGCACATTTTGTAAATTACTGATTATAATAATAAATAATCTTCATAATATTTCAGTTCTTTCTTAACCTCTTGATGTGAATGTATAAGAGCAAGTTGAAGCAATGGAGCTCACACACACACACACACACACACACACACACACACACACACACACACACACACACACACACAC
>KN485013.1:39719-64655 GCA_000787095.1 Periophthalmodon schlosseri
ACACCACACACACACACACACACACACACACACACACACACACACACACAGACACACACACACACACTGATATTTGTGCATGTTTGTTGATGGGTTGTTAAATTTGTGTCACCGGGTGATGGGGGCTTTCTGCTGCCACTGTGTGTAAAAGGCTGTGAGGAAAAGGGGAGCTTGTCATACCTTTTGTTGTGCTTACTTAAAAGCTATTGTGTTTTTGTCAGCTCCTAATTCTTCAAGACAAAGTCTGTTTCAATATTATGACAAAAAAATGATTACTTTGCTAATGCAGTGGTGTCACACAATTGAATAACATGTAAATGAGCTCTTAGTGTAAGAGCTGTGAATGGCAGACACAAACATAGTATGCGGTTTTGGTTTTTCGGGGTGCGTCATAGGCACACCTACAGCAGAGGCATCAGTAAGCTCTAGAGCCTGATGTATAAAATAATGTTGTGCTCATCTCCCGCACAGCACTGCAGCAGACATTACCAGTCCAGATCTCTCATTTAGAGCCAGAGGAGAGGCATTAGAGCGCTCCAGGGCTCACATCTCACAGGGCATCTCAGTCGCTGTGTTAAATCGTGAAAATGCACGTTTCTGTCAGCAGCACGTGTTGTGGCCTTCTTCAACAACACGCATGCACAAACCAGGAGCTATATAGGGAAGCCTGCTGTAAAGATGCAGCGCTCACGTGTTCTATAGACATGAAGAGCTCTTAACAGCACTTAAATACTGTCACGCTTGGACAAATGCCTGTCATGGCAGGACACACATCCCTGCCTAACTCCACTTGTCAAGTCTGTAAATCCACACAGATTATTGGCTTGTATGAAGTGACACAATAAATTACTGTCACTATAGCAGAGTGGAGCGAAAGAAGACAAGAGAAGACGTTGGAAAATGTAGGGGAGAGATTGGAGGTACTGTAGTGCTTTGTGTGATGAATAGATAAAGGCATGGTAAATGACTAATCAGGTTTGGGCCACTCCACCGTCTGAGATAGGGGTAATTTCCATTAAGATAATGTGAGGAGCACACAGAGAAAGACTCACTTGAGGCTGGGAGCGTGGCTGCATACTGATCCTGTTTTACGTTGTCCTCTGGGTTTTCACTTATCTACATTTTTATTATGTTTTGTCTGTTTATGTAAAAAAAAAACTTTATTTTCCCTCATCTCACTGTTTTAAGATCCCACATTATAATCTACTTACTGACATCCAAACATAAATATATAATGCAGTAAACGTTACTGTACAGGCGGCTTTGGTATAACCTATACCTAATAATATATAATATACCTATATATATAACCTCCTAGCCTATACACATTTTGTGTCGTGTGTTACATTTTTACAAAAGCAGATATTTTTTCATCAATGTAACCTCAGAACAGGCATTGTCCTGTGAACCCAGTGCCATCTTAGGGCACAGGGGTCAAGGCTTTGTTGAAAAAGTGCGTAATGCAAAAGGCCATGTGGAACATGCACTATAAGAAACTTTTAAGTATAACTTCTGTTTTATCTGACATATCTTTATTGTGTTATGTTATATAAGCACAGATACAATGATGTCTGGGAGAGCAAGACCCAGGGGCATAAATCCATGCTGGAGGATTGTGTTCTGCCCACTCAGACACCCACAACAACTTCTGTGGCACCAAAGTTACTTCCATAGGAGACTTAAATAGATGGCTGTATGCATTTTTGACGTTTTTATCGGGGTTATACAACAGGAAGAATGTGGCAAATTTCACTTTCCAAATGAAACCTGGTTTAAGGAGTATATTAGATTTCATGGTGTCAGTGTGTGACATAACTCCGCTTGCACTGGCCAGGCTGTTTGTGTGGTGAGGCCTGAGGTTATGTGTGTCATAGCATTGCGTCAAACTATCCTGGACCCTCCTTACACCCCCACCTGTCTTGTGTATTAGCAACATTACCAAACATTTGCGCTGCTGATAAACCTGGTCCAGTGATCTCTTCTTTTTATGGCCTGCTTCAGGTGTCTGTTAATGATGTAATGAGCCTACATCTCCCGGTGGTCTGAGCAAGTACCAGCTTTGATGATCATCCCCCACAGATGCTGATGTCACGTTTGTCACGTTTATGTTGCCCTGGTCTGTGCGAGGAGCAGGCTTGTGGGGTTAGACTACTTTATTTCCATATTTCACATAAAACATTTTAAAAGCCTTATATTAAAATCAAATTGATTGACTCCACTCCTGTAAATAACCATTTCCAAAAAAGCAAAGGACTATAGAATTATGGAGAGAAAAAAATGACTTTATGCCATGGTCAGAAAGGTTACACTGGATTTCTTACCTGGGATCCAAAATACACACTTCTCCATCTCCAATACTTGAGAATAGTATTGCAGAGGCAAGTAGGTTTCTTTTCTCCTTAAAGCAGCTCTTTCTTATGAATTTATTAATTAAACTAGTCTTCTTTGTATTGTAGTTAATATCCTAATTATTCTAATTTTGCATATTTTCAGAACAACATTTATATTTCTGATATTGCTCACCTAGAATGCGTAACTCTATGCAGCATATTGCATTAACTGAATGATGTGTTTGGCCATAGCCCATGACCTTTACCTTTTAAGTTTGTTATTGTCAATGACTTGATGCTTTTGGGGTAAGCTTTGAGCTTATCCTACTTTGACCTTACCTCACTGCAATGTGTGTGATGAAAGAAGGTGATTATTTGTCAGGGAATGGTGACAAAGCCTGTCTGCTGGACAGCTGCTCTGTATGCAGTCAGTTCCATAATTACAATGACATGAGCTGTATTAGGTGCATTACAGCACAGGGCTGTTCTTATCACCTCTTGGCCTCCATTATACTGTACAGTGTACCACATGACTCTTGCATCTGTGGGGTCTATGTAACTGCCACTTGTTTATCATTGAAAACTCTAGTCTTATAGTATCTTGTCTAAAACACTGAGGGATTTTTGTGTATTTTTAATACAAAAAAATCTCAAAAAGTCAATTGAAAATTGTGATCAACTAATAAGTAAAAAAACTTGTTTTTCTGCCATTTTGCACAGCCTTATTTTTTCCTAATAACATCTGAACTCGGCTCTTATAACCGCATGCTCACACACACAGGTGGTCTCTGCAAATGATTTGAATCAGGTACTTTGCTTCAGCATTGGTCCTGGGATCCACACTCTTTATCACTCACAGCTCTACCTAATTCTATATTCTATTCCTTATCTCATATGGCTGGTTTTCCCTTGACTTCCTATTATCTCTTCCTCTACCCTCTCCTGTCCACACCTCACATGTGACAGTCCTTTGGAGACCACCCAACAGGATCATGCTTGTCTTGTATTTTGCACCACCGAGGCCGTGAGAGACAGCGCTGAGGAATAATACAGATCTGTCACCAGGCTCGGACACTTCGCGCCTGCCCTTGCTCTTATTGATTGTTCTACTTCCTGTGGCAGACTGGATGGGGCGGATCATGTGATCATACAGACTTGTATCAGCCTGCCTTCATCCGTCACTGGATTTGTAGAGATTGTTTCATAGTGTTGAAGGAATGCATTATTAAATATAAAAGAGAAGTCATATGCAGTAGAGAGATAAAAAGCATGTGGCTTGGAGCAGATTTCAGACATTGGAGGAAGAAATTTTTGTTAAATGGCACTGGCGTTAAGTCATCATACAAAGATGTCACATTGAATTCACTAATACTGTTTGTGCTCGTAGGCCTGTCACAATAGCAAATTTTGATGTGCGATATATTGATGAAGAAAATATAGACGATAAACGATAATATTGAAACTTATTTATGCCACTGACACAATAACCCTAAAGCAGGATTCTCCCCAAAAAAACTATTCTAAATATTGTTAAAAAATCATGAGCTGCAGCAGAATGAAACACGTTAGTACTTAGTCTGTATCTATAATGAGTCATAGAAGTGATTTATTCAACCTTTTACGCCTTAAATCTTATCATATAGCCAAAATTTTAGCAAAATTTCCCAGTAGTGCAAAGAAATGGTACACACGATAAATATTGACCCCCAAAAAATATTGTTCCAGCTTTCATAGATTGAACAATTAGTCGATATAGTACTTATCGTGACAGGCCTGTGTGCTAGAGTGACTGACTTATGTGAAAAATAAAACAAAGGCATTTGTTTCATGCTACATATAATTACCAAACTCACTGCACTTCCATGTTGCAGCAGATTGCAGCAGAAGAGGAGCTAGTGTATGAATGGAGTCTGCACTGGTATGAATGAAACACGGACTGAAGGAGAAAGTACAAAATATAGCAACAGAGATGGACACAGAAGCAACACTCTCATTTCTTACTTTTCGTCACTATTTTATACGTCCTGCTTCTGGTCTGCACCCCCTGATTGACATTTTATCTTTTTCTTTCATTCTCTGGGAGCCCTCACTATAGCGCAGCCAGTAAGCCAGTGGGGGCAACCCTCCCTCCAACCATACTATGCTGTTTTTCTGCTGCTGTAAGAAGCAGTCTTGTTTATGAATGAGCCGCAGAGCTACAGAATGTGAATGGAAAATGCCAGAACCTCAATGAAACACTGCAACCAAGAAAAAAAAAGTGGGAGAGGCTTGGTGAATGAAAGCACGCGACAGAGAGGGAGGGGTTGTGGGAACGATTTGATCAGAATTTGAAATAGGGCTCGTATGAGATTGGTGTGTGACCGGTATGAATGCTGATCAGGAGGAGGCCTGGTGCCGCTGCCTTGCCTGTGAGCCAATGGGAATCACCACTGCCCGGCTCACTCGGTGTCCTCTGTAAGCTAGTGCTCCGTGCGTTGAATACTAACAGGTTACCCGGGCAACCACGCCGGAGAGATCGATGGTACTGGCCCGATAAACAGCACAACCGCTGCACCTGTGTGTGTCACTGGGATTGTGGCGTTACAAAAGGGCTTTCTTTGTTCTTGGACAGTCAAACGCTCTTTGTAGCTCTGCCATTTTGATTATTCTGATCAAGATAAGTCAACTTTACTTTACTTTAGTTGGTAGGTAAAGCTTTTAGATTGCAATTTAGAAACTGAAAGTATTTGGTTAGCAGTTCATATTCACTTTAGATATGTCCTATAATGTAAAAGGAGGGAGAAGAAGGTGAATAAATAGAGAAAATTGCTTGTACAATAACAGTTTTTAGTGTTATCTATACCACTGATTGCAAGACTTACAAACCTGACACACTGATCCCCCTAAATGTGCGGGTGGAGAGTAGCTGTTTCTATGAATGGCCTTCTCCCTGACACTGATGCGGGCGGAGGTGACCACACACTGTGCTGACTCACGGTAATAACACAGCGCTTCAAGGGGAGCCGCCGTGTGCCTGCTATTCACTACTTCAACACAAATTATACCGTATGCCAGTGACTACAACTGACTACTTGATCTGATTAAACACAAGAGGCATACAATTACGCTTTCTTTGTAGAAGTGCGGCTGGGGGAATAAAAAGTCTTCTAAGGCCTTGAGTAGGTCAGAGTATGATGTGATGTGATGATGGGGTTGGATGCGAGCTAGAAAAGTATGGTGTTGCAGCGATGAAACCGCACCTAAAAATCATATGTTACACAGTTAAAGGTTTCTCAAAGAATATATGGTGGTATTGCAGTTTACCTGTATTCGTCCTGTAAATACTAGGCAAGTCAAGTCTCTAATCCCAGTTTCAATTATGGTGTAAATGAATAATGCACTGTAAAGCGTTGTCTTGAAAGGCGCTATATAAATCCATCAAATGTCCTTGTATCATTCAGAACAAAATATATAACTTTTTATTACCTCAGATTCAAAAATCTCATTCTCAGTCGTTCTTTGTCTTTCTTTTTTACTCGTAACCCACCACGTTTGTAGTTGTTTGCCTTCCTCTGATTGGTTAATCCACCTGTCAATCATGCCCATCGGGAAATCAGGAGGCGGTACTAGCATTGTAAAGCAATGTAAAAGCATGTGGTCTTGGTGGATCAAGCATTAAATTCAGTATGAAGTATTTATGAATTGCAGCATAACTGTATCTGCAAAGGAGCATATCAGATTATCTTTTTGTGCCATGATTTCAGTGTATTGGTGTGTAGGGTTTGTATCAGATCAGGTACCCTTTTACTTGTGGCTATGGCTTCTTTTAAAGCACATATTAGAGGGAGCCAGGCAGATATTGGTGATTGACATTCACTAAACCTCATTTGTTTGCACTACACTTGTGCATCTCATTAGCCTAGCTCTTGCACTCTCTCTCCTCTCCTTTTCGCTCTCTCCTCTCTCCTCTCCCTTCTCTTTCTCCTCTCTCTTCTCTCTCACCTCTGTGGACAGAGACTAAAGTGAGAAAGAGCATCTGTGCCAGGTGCAGATGCCAAATCACCTTTCACAACCTCAAGTGTTATTCAGAAAACTCATTTTATTATAGTATGATGCAAAATATGAACTTACTGGAGGCTACATTTGTCACTCTTGTGCACTCAGCTGATATGGGCCAAACCTCTTCTGACAGGTCACACTTCACAATGATGGGATAGATCTACCTGTCAGCTGACCATTAGATGGATTAGGTGGGGAAATGTAGATGACATGTATTTTTAAGCATAGAGCTGCTTTAAATGCATTCATGTTTGTTCCCTCTTTAGTAACCATTGTAAAGAGTGATTTCTTTAACAAGTGCTGAAAGCTTGCAGTCATGTCTGGACATAGTGTTTCTAACAACAACAAGATACTGAACACGTTACCTCAGGTGAGGTATTGAGCCACCACTGCAGCCCCACATTAGTCTTCCACAGATGTGATAAAACGCTGTTTACAATCTCGCGTTCAGTGTCATTTCGGAGGTGGTCACAGCGGGTGGACTTCCTGTGTTTTATCATGTAATTCATAAGAGGGAAAACCCTGTAAGCAGCTAATGGCACAGTGTGCGTCACTACTGTCCTGAACCATAGAGTCCTCTGCAGTGACGCACTGCTGTGGCTGTCAGGCTGCAGCACTAATGCAGACTAATACACCTCAATCAGATGCGCGGACAGGAGCTGGATCTTTCACTCTGTAGGTTCAGTGAGACAGGTTTTTATATTACTGGGTCATAGCCATTGTCTATGACCCAATTAGAGCAGCCAAATTGGATTTTCAAAATGAACAAGAAACACTTTCTAAAGTTTAGGATTTCCCCAAGTCACCCACAGTACTGTAGCGTTCTGATGTTAGGTTGTTTATTTTCTGAACACAAGGGCTACTGTAGGCCCTAACCAACGTCTAAACAAGCAAAACAACAGCAGTCTCAACTCACTAGAGCCAGACTCCAAAACAGACCAGTAACTGACCAATAAAACCTTCACATCAACTTATCGGCATAGCAACCACACATACAAAACCAGTTACACTAACAACAACTCATAAACAGTTACAAGAACAACAAAATGTGTCAACTCTGAATTAAACATAAATATGAGATCATTACAGTGCCTAAAAATGGCATTCTTCTAAATGTATTCACATCTCACAACATAAGTGCACCACTGTCGACCTTGTCATTGTCCTCTCTTTTAAGAACATTCCTCCATATTTTGTGTCCAGTGAGTTGTTGGAATGTTTGTCTCTAGACGAGGTGGTGGGCTGTGTGATTACATAATGCTACTTGTGATGGTGTTGGCATAGACCAATAAACCCACACCTCCAGACGTCTAAATGTCCTGTCTGTCCCACACCAGACCTCTGCTGCATATTGAACAGGCCACACCACTCTCTCCTCTCTGCCTTCAAATAAACAGACTTGGTGAATACAGACAGAAGAAATTCATTAGATGAAGTAGTTGGGGTTTTTTTTATGTTTTTCAGAATTGTTCAGTTTCAAGTACTTGTTCATAGGGCGTGTTTAGGTGACATTACATTTTATAATTTAGCTGGAGGGAAGGTGAATTTTCTATGATGGAGTTTGCTGTTAAATAGTTTAAGATGCCGTTTCTGGTTGGAAGTGATTTAAGTTGCAATTGTATTTTTCTCTGACTTTGATGCCAGCATCTGCAAGTTTATTTTAATTTATTTTTTTTTACCTGTAGATGGCAGATGTGAAACCTGTCCCCCCCTCCCCTCACCTAGCCTTTGTTCAGGCTCACCTGTGCTCTCCGGTCTTCTTCTGTCAGGCCAAAGCTGGCACACTATCAGACAGCAGTGACATAGATGGTGGTGTTATGTGAGAATGCAACAGGGGCGGGCGGGCAATCTAATTACAGATGGTAGCTTTAGGGTTAAGGACAGGACAGAGTAAGTAGGTGATATGACTTTGTTTTTGATATTATAAGTGATTGTTATCTCAGTTTAAACATTTGATAAATTGAACAGCTCCATAGAGTAGGCTGTAGTAGGGAGCAGAGGAACTTGTTTTAGTGTTTTAGTGCACTTTAGAATATTAATCAAAATTTTTTGTAATCCATCATTTGTTATTGCACAATAAAGTTGCACAATTTGCAATTCTATTTCAAATCAAAATGGCTCCTCCTGACAAACTTGTTGCAGTAACACACAATCAGCACCATGCCTCTCCACTCATTTCCTTTAATTATGAAAACATTTTTCATTCACTCAACTAAATTTTTAATTGAACGACTTCATCAGTCTAATATTGTGTAACAACTTTTTGACGTCAAGTCTGGTTTGCAAACTATAAGTCTTGTTTTTGAGCGATTCTTTCCAAGCTGACAAAGTGCTTTTCCATCATTTCTGAACTCCATGTAAAGCATAATCACAAGTAAAGACTTATTTCACCCCTTGTGACTAACTCTTCTTAATGTAAAGATATAGAGTCTTATTTTTCACTCTTCATTATTATGTGTGTATTTTTAGATGTCACGTTTGGCTGAAGCATTATCCTGTGGTGCTAACAGTGCCATTAGAGCATAAAGAGAATGTGTATGCATGGCCTATATTAGCCTGTACAGGGAATATAGGAGCCAGATGGTGTGCCATGCTTTGTTGTGCCATGGCATTTTACTTTAGGCATCGAGTCTCAAAAACAAGTACAAGACATGACAGAGTAGTGCTCCATCTTGGATCTGCACAGTGAGAAAAAAACACTGCAGACAGAAATTCTGTTTCTTGTCATGGTAACCAAGTTTGCAATGAGAAAAACATGTAGGATTAATAATGTTTTTTCAAAAATATCTCAAATGCATTCACATTAGAGAAAAGCAAAAAAAAATATTATTTTTTTTTCAGTTTCTCATTTTACAAGTTCTTTTTATATTTTTTTTATTTAAGAAAAAAATGTTCTTGGCCTATAGCTTATATAGAGATAAATGCTTGACAACACTAAAAGGGTCTAAAATTGATATTGACCTGGTTTTGATATAGATTAAACTTTTGTTAGTTAAAACCATGTTTGTCTGCTCAGAGATGGCTGTAATTCTCTCTCATTTTTGGGGGTCAGTATTATCGTGGGTACTTTTTCTTTGTACTGGTGGGAGTGTTTTGTTCTTTTTCTGTACTACAATAAGATTCCAGCTGAAGGGGGTTGAATGCATAACTTGTAGTTTATTCTAGATGTATCCTGACTACTAAAGTATTTCATTCTGCGATTTATTTTTTGCAGCTGATGTTTTAATTGGTATAACTGTATTCTGCTTTTTGGTTATAGTGTCCGTGGGATAAATTTGTTTCAATATTACTGTTTATCGTCTATATTTTCGTCAGCAATATATCGCACTTCAAAATGTATTATCGTGACAGATGAGTGGAAGGCAAAACGGCGGTGCGTGTACCAGCAGTCGTCTCCCTGCTCTGTAAACTGTAGCTTGCTGTGGCATTACTTTGTGCGTGGAAAACGTGGAGGCATCTTTGTGAGAGTAAAAGCTTGTTGAAGGGCCAATTCTGGAATTATTCCTCTCCTTACCACTCCTGGAGACCCAGCATTTCAAAGATGACACGGCTTACAGTAGATCCAGCCTGTGAATCCCGCGCACCTAGATACTGGCCTGTGTCACTTCGCGCTGGTGCCCCTGCACAAGCGTCTAGCCAAATGCCACAGTGTGGATTTGGGATGCCTCTGGTCACTGCGCCGTAGCTTTACACGGGGTCCCAAGGATGTGACTCTCCACTTGGGCCTTTTGAATGCTAGATCGCTAGCTAATCAAACATTTCTCCTGAATGATCTCGGATTTTATGTTGGTCACAGAGACATGGCTCCAATCCAATGAGTCTTCCCCATTCTCAGTTTTTACCACCTGACTGTTGCTAGCCCTCCACCTAGGCCAGTAATCTGAGGAGAGTTCAGATAGATACAGTGTACAAATCCAGCTACATCTGCAGGTTCTGACCTTGATCCTGTGCGCTTTGGTGTATCACCCTCCAAAATTCAATAAATATTTTATTCAGGACTTCACAGATCTCCTGACAGGCCTATTAGTGCGCTATGACCAGTTTTTGATTTGGGGGATTTTAATATTCATATCTTTATTGAATCCAGACCTCTGGCGAAAGACTTTTTAAACTTGATTGAGTTGTTTAACTTAACGCAGTTGGTGTCGGGCTCAACACACAAGAAAGGATACACCTTGGGCTTTGGTTGTCATGTAAATCTGAAGGAGATTTGCGAAACCACCGGACCACTTTGCCATGTTGTTCTCTATAACGTGTTGTTAGTCCATGTGCCCCAGCACGGCGAGTGCGCACAATAAACTCTTTAACTGCCTTTTTGTTTTCTGGCACGTTCAATGCATCTGAAACTATGAATGGAGATGATTGGCAAAACACTACGCCAGATGGTCTGTTCTTGTTTCAGTGACACTTGCACGGAGGTTTTGGATGCAGTGGCTCCATTAAGACTAAAGTGCACAAAGCCCATAGCACAGCCTTGTCTTAATGAGAATAGGTGTGAGGTCAGGCACACGTGCTGAGAGGAAATGGAAAAAAGACCGTCTGCAGGTTTCTCTGCAAATATCCAGAGGGATTGTGGAATATCAGAGGGTAGTTAAAGCTGCCTAATGTAGCTTTATATCAAACCTGGTGTCAACAAACTGCCACAAACCTCAGATGCCTTTTAGTACTTTGAAGTCTCTTCTAAATCCATGTAACACAAATGTTGTGCCCTCATTTACACTCTCTGAAAACTTCTTATCATTCTTTAGGGATAAAGTCCCTGCTCTTAGACTGCCACTGCCCTCTGCTGTGGACCTTGTAGCTCCAACAGTCTGTAATTCAGTCTTTGAGTGTATTGAGCCAGTGTCTCTCTCGGACTTGAAAAAAGTAATTCAGCAGCTAAAGCCTTTCTTTTGTCCACTAGATATTATTTCAGGTTGTCTGTTCAAGGATATTTTTGATACTGACCTTATATTGCTAATGTTGTGAACTTGTCTTTGATGTCTGGTTGTTTTCCCACTGCCCTGAAACATGCTGTGGTCCAGCCATTCATCAAAAAGCCTAATCTTGACCCAATTATTCTTTCTAACTTTAGACCCATCTCAAAGTTGCCCTTTTTGTCTAAGGTTTTAGAGAAAGTTGCATATGTCCATCTGCAGGCTTACCCTTAATCTTAATGAATCTGGTGAAAAATTTCAGTCTGGTTTTAAATCCCAGCACAGCACTGAAACAGCTCTTTTAAAAGTTTTTAATGACCTTCTTTTAACTGTTGACTCTGGGAAATCCACAGTTCTTTTGCTTTTAAATTTCGATCCTATCTGTCAGACAGGAGTTTTTCTGTGAATCTAGAACAGTACTCCTCCTCTTCTTTGTGTCCCTTAGAGTACGGTGTGCCCCAGGGTTCTACATTAGCACCAGCCCTCTTTGCTCTGTACATGCTTCCCCTGAATGATGTTTTTAGAAAGCACATTTCATTGTTTTGCAGATGGCATTCAAATATAGCTGCCAGTGACCGCCAATAACTGCCAGACTTGGCTGAGCACAAACTTCCTATGCTTAAATCAAAATAAAACTGAGATTGTGGTGTTTGTCCAAACTAACCCACTGCTTGTGCCTGACAGTGTGATTGGTCCTCTGTCCTCTTATTGTTGCCCTGCAGTGATGAATCTTGGGGTGATTGTGGACTCTATGTTCAAACTGGACAAGCACATTAGCTCTGTCATAAAGTCCAGCTTCTTTCAGCTGAGGCTCCTTCCTAAAGTAAAGCAAAGTAAAGAAAGGCAGATTTTGAAAAAGCAATCCACACATTTGTAACATCACATCTGGATTATTGTAATTGTTTGTATGTGTGGATGGACCAGGGCTCCCTGCAGTGCTTACAGAATGTCCAGAATGCTGCAGCTCGTCTGCTAATAAAAACTAAGAGACCAGAGCATGTCATGCCTATGCAACCTGGCTATTTCATATTGAGTGCAATTCAAATGTTATTGATTGTGTTTAAATGTCTACTCTATGGGTCCACTTAATTTGAGGGAGCTACTGCAACCCTACACTCCGCCCAGAGCCCTGAGGTCAGCTGACCAGGTCTTGTTGGCTGTGTCCAAAGCCAGGCTCAAGACCAGAGGTGAAAAACCCACCTTTTCTCCCTGGCATTTAATACTAGCTAGACAGAATATCTTGGAGTTTTATTGTTCTTTTCCTATGTATCATGTTATCTGTATATTTGTTTTTTGTTGACTTTTATGTGAAGCACTTTGAGCGGCTGAAGTTGTTTTAAATGTGCTATATAAATAAACTTGAACTGAATAGGTCTACACACACGCATCATCCTTAAAGGAGACATTTTATGCAAAATTTACTTTTAGGGCTTTTAACCATGTAATTATACTGTATTATTATCCCATGTTATGATTCTTCCCCATCATGAGGATGATGCATGCATTATGAATATGCATGTCAAAATAATCCTTTATTGTTTCACTTGTAATTGGAAAAATCACAACTCTGAAAAAAAACATCATAGTTAAAAATTTGCTGCTTGCTGCGGTGTAATGCCATGAAGAAGCAGGGTCAGCAGCAGAGAATCAATTCTGTAGTTTTGAACAAGAAGTCAATAGACTTGTCTCTATTAGTCAAGTCCTAGATCACTATTATGGTTTACAATAAACAAAATGTAAAATAATAAGTATAGTTTAGTATTATAGTATATTGAGGCTGCGTTCACATCACAAGTGGCCCACAGTGGAGTTTGCTTGCAGGGCGGGGGTCCACCTCTTTAGTCCGAACTAAAAGTCGCAGGTCCTCTTTTACATTAGCCCAAACGAAGAGCACTAGCAGGTGAACCAGACTCATGTTGGCTCAACCACATGAGTCCCATTTGTCCCATTTGGCCCACTGTACTGCAGTGCATTATGCTTGGGCGACACATGTGTTCCTGTCACTGTATGCTGCTTATGAAGTAGATGTTTGCTCGCTTCATGACTATTTGATGAAGGCCTTGAACTTCATGTACCACATCTTCAAATCTCTGTTTATTTATCTAAATCATTGCTGTATATGTTGCCAGAGACGTTTTCTTGCTGTTTTCCTTTCAAGCAGCTATGTCCACAGTCCTGGTCCAATTCTTAGGCAGGATTTCTTGCTTTTATATCTTTTGCTTCCTAACCTGACATCCTGCTCATCTTGCTCCCGCTTGGAGTCGGTTGCGCAGGTTACATAATACAAATCAGAGATGGGCGGATGTAGGCGAAAGGAGAGATGGAGGAGGGGAGGAAGAGGCCCTGCTGCTTTTACAAGAAAACCTGATGTTGTCATGGTGTTCTGAGCAATGCTTGTCTCATCCCACTAACCCACTCTCAGACAATCAGTGCCATCCTTAATTACAGGCTTAATTTGCACATTTTTGCTTTAATTGCTCTGATAACATTCATCTTTTTCTTCAATATTATTAATATATTAATGACTGGTGCCTACATTATTGACTCTATATCAAAATTGACTTTTGTGAGCTTTAAGTCATGTTATAATGTTGTGCCATTTGTTTGAGTAACCCTTTATGATTAGTCTGTCTACAAAGATCAAAATGCTCTGTTTCACCTTATGATGTCATGAAGCAGTAGTTTTCAAGTTAACAGCTACCTTTTACCTTTTTTTTTAGTAGATTTGCAATTCCAGGGCTGAAATTATGATTCTAGTGAAGGTGTATGGAGTTTAAAAACACAGTAGAGCACTTCCTGTATTGCCACATGACATCACAAGGTGGAACAAGGTGGAGTGTTTTCTGTTTGAGAGAAGAACTCCACCTAAATATGCAGGAAGGTGGAACAGGTGGAGTGTTTTCTGTTTGAGAGAAGAACTCCACCTAAATATGCAGGATCTATGTGTTAAACACGTGTGAATGAAACAAAAAACAATTCCAGGTATATTTTTGATGAGGAAACATTATAACATAGATTAAAAAGACCTTTAATTTTCTTTCATTTCTGTTTCATAACAGAACTAATAAATACTAATAATACAAACTAATAAAACTCATATCAAGTAAAGCTGAGGTGACATAAACAGCCAAATAAAAAAAAATAAAAATCACTTAAAATTAATAATCTTGCCTAGCACTGACATATTTGATTTTGTTTGGTTTGATGATGTATGTACCTTTTTCTTTAGCCAATGCTGCCCTCACCCTCAGTCACAGACAGGATCAGGCTGGCCCCGCCCCCGTGGATGCCCCTCCTCCTTTCATCTGTGTCATGATTACTCTGACCTCTGACTTTTGGTGATGTAACTCCTTTTTTGTCTGCAGACTTTGACCATGCCAGCCCTTTAAATTCCCTTTCTGCCCCCATTCTAGCTCTGCATCGTCCCTGGCTGATTTTATTGGGTTTAATCTGGTTCGTAATGCGTTTCCCAGCAAGAGCTCAGTGGCAGCGAGGGGAGGGACTGAAGTTTGGAAGGTTCCCAGCTGATTTAGTGCTCCAGACTTAAAGCAGCTTATAGAAAAGTATTTTGTGCTGGTTACTCAAAGACATTTTTTCATATCAAAGTGTAACCTAGATATTAATTGTTCAAGAATGAGAGCAAAGAGTTAATTTGCTATGAACTCCATGTAAAGCAAAATCACATGTATATATGAAGACTTACCTCACCCCCTGTGAATATTTGCTATGCCAGCCCTACATCCAAATATGGTATATGCCATGTCCCAAAGGCAACTTGACCCTAAAGCTTCAGATACAAATAGTCTCCTCTTCTTAATTCCCCCTGTCTAGCACAAACTGTTTTTTTCAATGGGGAACACACTCCCTGCTGCCAGTGTAACGCTAACCCAGCCTCAGTAACCCAAACCAAGCACTGTTTTCTGGCCCATATTATGTGGCAGTGTAGTCTGGGAAATGAGCTCTTTTAACGATCCCTTAGGCCCGATAGGGGTGACATCATCTCTACACAAATAAGCACCTTTGTTTTTACACCTGACCTGCGACATAGAAATTACACTGGGGATTTTTTACAGAAGAAAATGTAACGTTATCCTTCATAAAAGAGGCCGTAATTTGGTAGGTGAATGTACAAAACCTACACTCTACATTGCACCATTTATGTTCTGTACATTTTTTAATAATCACGTCAGTCTAATTGTTTTGTGTGTAGCCTGTTTGCTTGTATAGACCAGGGTGAGAGAATATTTTTATTTAGGACATGCCTTATTTGCCTTTATAACCTGATGGTATTCACAAGCAGTGAATAAGAAAAGAAGACTGGTTCTTTGGTGTCTTTGCTCATTGAGTATTCAGTTAGAGTCAAAGATGCAGCAAACGCCCAACAGTGGCAGCCAAAGAAAGTCCTAGAATACACTTTAAGCACTGCGCCTGTCTGTCTCTACCCCTTCAATGGCTCTATAGTTTTTTAACACAGCTCAACACTGGGAGCCATTCATATTCTTATTGCGTCATCTTGCATTGATGGTTCTGTCCCCTCCTCGCTCTGCAGGTATTTTCGTAACATCGCAGCTGTCACTCTACTCTACACCTTTTACTATTAGCTCTTTGTGTGACCATATATGGACTTCCTGCGAGAGTGACATCACAGCAGCTCCCTTGTCTGTTTTTCTTCAGCTGCTGGCAAAAAGGTCACAGACATCCAAGGTGGAGGGTGGACGTGTTTGAGGTTGGGAGGAGGTGCTCAGCTCAGAATCAGAGACACCCATTTACACAGATCGAATTTTTCTCCTCCTCTTTCTCCTCTTCCTCTTCTTCCTCCTCTTCTTCCTCTTCATCCTCTGTCTCCTTTTCAGGATTTGTGACTGGAGAACTCAGAATACAACCAGACATCACTGTCAACATTGTAAGCTACCAGAAAATGTAAAGGCTGCACACCGCATTTGTGTGGGCGCAATAATCTAATTATTTAGATTTTAAAAATCTGCAAAAGAACAAAATACAGAAAATATGATATAATATGATACCTGTAATTTTATTTTAAATTTTTTCTCCTCCAAAAATCATGCAGCCCTACTAACAGTTTTGGTCACACGGTAAACATCAAATGGAACAGGCTTGAATGAGGTCTATGTATTTGACCTCTTTAAACAATATTCGTTGATTTTATTGTTGTATCAAGAGATTCACGAAATGGTCATGATCTGAGACAGACTCTGAATGAATCAATGTCTCTCACAGTCAGAGGAGAGCAGCAGGGTTAGGACTTTTAGGAGCAGACTGACTGTGACTCACTCCTCATTTAGCAACTTCACTGCTACCAGCTGCTCACTAGTGGCCTGCAAGAAAAGGCACACTTCTACACCAGGGTGGATAGTACATTTTTACATCTTTAGTACCCTAATTGTTCTTGAAATACTGAATTTGACAGCAATGTAAAACCAGTGCCGAAACACATACAATTTGGACCTGTAAGATTATTTAAATGACATGCAAACCACTGATGACCAATTTTAACAACAATCTAAAAATATAATAATAAAAATGTAATGGATAATTCATTTACTGTATTTTAGCATATACATACTGTGAAATCCGCAGCCAATCAGTCACAACCTACTTCATATTTCCAACATATCAGTGACTTCTATGGATCTTTCCCCGATCCATCACACCTGTTATGCCTGGTGAGGTCAGGAGCAGGATGACCACAGCCGGACAGTTATAGATGGTTATTGTTGCGGTGTCAGAGGGGAGCGGCAGGCAGAAGAGTAACTCACCTCTCATCAGACGCCGGTGACACAGTGACACTGCGCAAAGACATGTGCTATTTCCTCCCATACTGATCGATACGCTTGGTCAGCCATTAAGCCCGCTGTGCCTGCACTCATCTGTAAAACCCGATCCATACGGCATAATCACCCCAAGGTCAGGCTACACGGACATTTGCATATACTGTACACCAGCAAGTTCTATTGGCAAACTTCACAGCTTACCATTGTTTTCATGGGCATACTGTCTTGATCTGTTTTCTAACTGTGGTACTACCCCTCATTCAGCTCATGTTTGGGTTAGGGTTAGTTTAGTTCTGATGTAAAACGTTTGATGTCGGTGCTTAAGAATGTTTTTTTTTTCAAACCAGATTTTTTTTTTTTTTCAAGCCATGAAGTTTTGGCTCAATTGTGAGGGTTAAGCAAGTGTGTGCTCATCGTACTTCATTCATAAAAAATGGACCACCTTCTCATTTAGGCTTTGCAGAGTTGTTTAATCCTCTCATGGAAAGCATCCCCACAGTTTCAAATTTGACAGGAAAACAGCTTTCTTAATCTTTGGCACAGTTCAGACACGGTTCTTTTTGCTGTTATGTAAAAGCAATAACGAAAACTGTGTTGCATCATGCCCCATACTCGGCCCGCAGGTAGTCACTGCAGAGAGTCCTGCAGAGAGACAGCGACAGTCATATCTCACTCACTCATGCATCATACACTCTTACATGAACTGCTGCTTTTAGTATCACACAAAGAGTTTTTTTCTCTGAATTCACTGTCCAATGTGAGCCAAGTGTCTTCAGGTGAACTGGTCCCTTTAAACAGATGAGACCTTGTGAGTCATTTGCACTCACTGCTCTGAATCATAACCTTGTCTCCACTGCTTCTACCCATCTCATCCAAATATCTTATTAGAATCATTTTTATGCATTGCTTCTCATTCTTGCACAGTTTTAAAAAGCTAAAATAACTGTTTCTATTGCTGCTACTGTTGCTCCACCCTATTATATGGTTGGTTCTCAAACAAGTACAGTTTAAAGTAAGCAAATCATTAAAACAAACTTCACTTCAACTTAAACTTCACTTTGTTTGTGTACCCAATGGGACAATTGACTTTGCAACAAAGAGATAAAAAGGCACATACAACATTCACCACAAGAATGAAACCTGATTGCATTCTGTTTATCCTGCTCTGTCTATATCCCATTCTTTTTAACAACAGATAAAACTCCTAGACATGTCTCTCCATATCCATTTCAGCACTGTCCAAAGATGACAAACTAAAAGTAACTGTGCTAATCTCAATCCAAACTGGTTCTCACAAGGGCTGCCAAGACTGCACATCCCAGACTTTCTGAAGCACAAATTTTGTGCTCCAGCAGCGTGATGGAAAAATAAATATTGGTACCTCTGCAAATGACTCAGCACTGCTTTAATGAATTTCAAGGGGAGTGTGAGGGGGAAGCTGTTGACAGGCACAGCTGTTAACACAACTGTGTAAGCAAACAGACTTGGCCTCCAGCCTATGGTAAATCATGAAAATACTATTGCATTCATAAAAAAGATATTATTGAATTATTTTAGGTTGGCGACTTCTAATTGGATGATTTTTTTTTTTTTTATCAATAACTGTCAACTTGGCAAGTGACCAAAAACACAACCAGGCTACAAGCACTAAGGGCCTACTTACCATTCATTTAATAATTAACTACTAACGCATAACTAAATGTGCAAGTCTGGGTTTAATCTGAACATTTTTTTGTCTTTTAACTGGAATATGCTATATGAATATTTTATATATGTTTTTTATATACATAACGTACTATTGCCAAGAGTTGATATCATAAAGAGTTAGCTAAACTTGGCTGTTGTTTGTAAGTATATTCTTCCTGGCCTAATTCCCCCAGCTTAGAGCCCATTGGAGAGGCTCATTCATACAGTGGAGTCCTTCCAAATGTTCGCCATACAAGAGTCCATCAAGCTGCCACAGATACAGGCACAGGCTTAATTATACAGGCACTAATTATCTCATACACTGCTTA
Source organism: Periophthalmodon schlosseri (assembly GCA_000787095.1). Classification (NCBI taxonomy): domain Eukaryota; kingdom Metazoa; phylum Chordata; class Actinopteri; order Gobiiformes; family Gobiidae; genus Periophthalmodon; species Periophthalmodon schlosseri. The sequence continues at coordinate 58,811 of KN485013.1, forward strand.
CATAACCAAGGGTGCTTTGAGAGTGAAGGGAGGAGGGGACTTGATTCGCAACTAGCCGGAAACACAAGATTTTCCTCTGGCCACACCACTGATGCAACTTGTGTCAAGTCCCTGAAACCACTGTCTGAAAAGCGCATAAATACGTATTTTTATATCTAAATCAGGTGCAGACTGGTAATTCTACCAAAACAAAATCAATCATACTTGCTTTGAAGAGAAATAGACGGGGACTAACTTCCAGGCAGTTTGTATGAGTCATGCTATTTTGTTTGAGCATGTTATTAAAGTCAAAGAATGCCTGTCATAGCAATTATACCACTTAATTAATCCAACACAAGCAAAGAGCGAGATCTAATAGGTTAAAACAAGGCCCAGTGTGAAACTATCCAAAGTTATTACCGTCACTATGTGTGCCCTTAAACTCACGTGCCGCCTGCTGGTCACCTCACGTGACGACCATCAGGCTTCATTCAACATCACGAGCTGAAATGCCGCTATTTTTACACATACAACAATTTGGTCATTGTTATATATTCCAAAAAATGCAATTCATCACAATAATGACAAGAGTCATGTAATTTTGCTTTGGAAATCCAAATATTGTTCAAATTTAAAATAAAAAACTAGCACTCTTCTGTACAGAAGGATACATTATGTTAACTTCAGTCTGTCTTGAAAAAATGGTAACTCACCCTCAATACAGCCATAATGCTTTAGAAACTGAAATAGTTCCATACAGGTTTTATAATGCTTTGCTGCAATAACCCTATGTGTATTCTATTCTGTGGAATACACATAATGCATCTTCCAAGTGTTGACATTTGCATTAGTTGCGGCTGAGTTTTGAGAAGGCTCAGTGTGGCATTGGTTTACCTCATGTTAGTCCAGAGCTGGGGGGGGGGGTGATGGGCTGTTTGTTGTTGCATGCAGACGTCATCTTTCAGCAGGCCTGGCCCCGTACACTTCCTTAATGTGTCTAAACCGATCTGGGATGCGAGTGAATGTCCTGCATGCTTGTGACATCATGGAGTTTCCACTGCTGAGCTTGACTGGGGTCACAGATAGCAGCTTTGATATTTGCGCTCTGGCAGGGGTTCCCCACCTAGTGCCCCTCCTGTCCTGACCATACAAGGAGTCCTGGAGGGGCTGTTTATGTGCGTGAGGGCATTTGATATCGCAAAGGTCACAGTGTCCATGGCTGCTAACCGACTAGATTGCAGAATATCTTAATGGTTTCATTCCCATTAAGTAGTGTTATCAGTAGAGTCAAGCATCACCATGTTAAGCTAGGATTGTTTAAGTTGATATTAATATGATTGTGAAATAATTATTTTATGCCAAGCAATGTAATGTTTCCCAAGTTGTTTTTCCCGAAAGGAGTATCAGGTTTCTCAAGAAACCTAAACATCCTTTTAGGTAATTTCCATGAGGGGCTTTTCCTTTTAGCATTGGCAGCTGCTTTTGATGACACGGATCGACTTCTAAACAGACTAACACTTTGAGACATAAGTCTTAAATGGATAAAAGCTGTTTGTTTTCCGGGGTTTGGGATGAGTCCTATGATTCTTATTAAGACAGGGCTCAGATTTTCCATCACACATGTATGCACTTTCACACAGAGAGTTAGCAGCAGAAGTGATATGACACCTCTAACTTTAGGCTCTGTCTCCACCGCTCCACCAGATTATCTGGTTAAGATGCAGCGAGAGGAGGCTTCAGCTGCCTGAGTACACACATAGTACACACACACACAGGTTTAGTTTTTTTTTCCCCTCGAAATTTAGTTATGATCATTAAAAACATTGCAAAAAACTTTTTCCTCTAAAATTATTAATTTCTTTCCACATACTTGGTGGTGGGTAACTGCAGCCACAGTTGCCCTGGGGTAGACTGATGGAAGTGCAGCTGCCCCCTCAATCACACACCACCCCATGCAAAGGCAATGTGGCAAAGTGTCTTGCCCTAGGAGACAACAACAGCATGCACTGGTTGGAGCTTGGATAAAACCGATGACCTTCAGGGTAGTGGGTGAATGCTGTAACCCATGAGTCACTAGAATGGCTGGACAGCCAAATATCTCCAGAAATGTAATACTAAGGGATTGTTTAAATGCTAATGGAACTAATATGTAAAATTTTGTTTTCAGTTTGTTTTTTCCCCCAGATAATTTATTTAGCTATAATGAAATTGGGATTCCTTGTTATATACTGGTAGATCAGACTGTGCAGGTTTGTAATGAGTTTATCCGCGTACAAAGGTCAGAGGTCACAGGGTGTCACAGAGTCAAAATAGAAATAGTGTCCTTGGTGACAGCCTAGCAACAAAAATTGTGGTGACAACCCCGAGGAATGTGCTGTCATGTGACACCCCTTCCATTCCTGCATGGAAAATCCAAACACACTCAGAGCTGTGTCAGCGGGGAGAGCCCTTTGGAAACAATGTCAGGATCGCTCACCCGGGGATTTCAGGGGACAGCACTAGAGAGAGGGAGAGAGCTACTACTTCCACTATGAAAAAAAGAAGCAATCCAGCCACGAAAAACGTACTTAATTAAATGTTTTTCGTTCTTATAATGGGTGCTTGCATAATGCTTTGGTTTGTATGTAAGCATTAGCGAGTTCCCTGGTGTGTGAGTAAAGTTTAATTCTTTATTATGTGCTCTTTACACTGTAGTATGTATAGGACTGCAGGAGCAAATGAAGTCCTAGCCTGTGTAAACCGTAGGACTTCGGTAAAACTGACACACAAAACACACGAGCATATCAAAATAGTACCCAAGTGTTGTTTAGCGTGTGAGGCCGCTAACTGCATGAGTCTTCCACACACGTACATGTTTCCAGCTTTAGAGAGTTGGTAATTAGTGAAAGCAGTAAGGTGATAACAAGCAGCAGCCACACATTAACAGCAAAGGTGCCAGTGCAGGATATCACAGCCCCTCCTATTATACTTAACAGGCATAAGCTCTGTGCAATATGCAGGATACAGGCTCATAAGGGCAGGAAAAACATCTTTAATTTACACTCAACACCTTGCTTTGTCACACGTTTTTTGAATGAAGTGAGAACTGCTGGAAATTTGTTTAATTTCTTAAATAATGCAATTAAATAAGAAGGGTTGGTAATAAAAATGACCAATCCAATGAGGGCACTTGGGATCTCTTTTTCTTGGGCACTCTGTTTAAAATACAATACAGGCAGAAAAACTAAGAAAACAAACAGGTAAACAAGTCCATATAAAACATTAAAAACAGGTGCAGGTGTGAGTATAAAAGTTTGTTACCAGATTATTAAATTGCAATTGTGTCACCAGGTCTCAGTTTTGGTGTGGCCTTTAAAGGTATTTAGTATACAGTTACTTTCCTAAATTAAAAAGGGATATGTGACGTTACTTCATTGTGTAATTTTGGCTTTGATCTGCACAGAATTGGTTAGAAAAAAATAAAACACCGCTCTTGCAGTGGGTACATGTGTGATTTTTCATCTCTAATTGGACATAAATTAATGCATAACAAAAAATAAAGCAGTTTGCAATTATGTCATGTTTTTCACTATAATATAATGCAACTCTGTGTTAAAGTATGCCAAGTATTCAGAATGCAGTACTCTGATTGGCCCATATAACGGAATACGTTAAAAAATACATTTTAATTTGGGTATTCAGTATTTTGTAACTAAATGTCAGAACTATTCTTAATTTTTTTTTACTGTCTGTTGTGTTGTTGGGTTCTCTACATTACATTAATAATGAACGAGAGCAAAACAGAGATTCAAATTTTTGGAAATTTTAATTCTGATTCAAATGTTCTTGGCCCATTAGCTCCCTACTGTCCGTCATCTGTCAGAAACTTTCTGAACAGTTCTTTTAAACTGGAAAAACAAACCAGCGCGATTGTCAAAAGTAAAATCAAATCTTATCTCCCTGTGGGGAAGCTGGCTCGATGTGGTCAAAGTAGGAGGCAGACTGAGACAAATTTCCCAATCATCAACATTTATTTTGATCACCGTGGTCTTGCGTGGAAAAATAATACATATTTACAAAAAATTACTGTGCTCAACTTAAGCAAAAAGCAACAGAAATTAAGAAACTAAGGAAACAAACCCACGTGTACACGGCTACACTGATGTTCTCCCTGATGTTCTCACTTGCACTGCTTATATACCCTCCTAAGCAGGAAGCACCTCCCCCAGGTATATACCATAATCTTTCCAGGTGCTGTGGGTATAAATTTAGCCAGATCTCTTCTCAGGACTTAAGTCCCATAATTCAAAGTGTTTAAAAATAAACTATAAACGCTTAAACATTGAAACAAAATGCATAAACACATTAGAACAAAAGAAAAGTTCTCCCCTCCACATGGTCCAGCCCACAACCACACCCAAGACCTTAAAAATGGCCGACATAGGGCATGCCCCCTCTTTGTCTGGACCATGTGGAGATTCAGGTAAGATTAGATACAGGTGTTGAACTAAATTGACTAAATGTAACCAAATAAAATCTCTTTAAAGTAACAAGTGTAAGAGTGGTGTTTAAATAAAAGGTAGACTAACTAAAAGACTAAACAAAACAAACCCGGGATAGTTATGCTTAGTTGTTTGGTTGGATATTGCAAAATGATAGGAAATACATTTTGTGAATAAACTAAATTAAGGCGCTATTAACTGGACAAAGGCCCACTTTGTCACACCCCCCCCCATAAGCCCGTTACTCATCTGAGTCACAGAACAGGAAGTCAGCAATAACATTCTTATGACCTGGTTTGTACTGGACCTTAAAACAGAATGGTTGCAGAGACAAATACCATCTAGTAATACGAGCATTAGTGTCCTTCATTTTATGTATCCATTGCAAAGCACGGTGGTCAGTTTCCAAAACAAATTCTTTACCAATGAGATAATATCTCAGAGTGTCCAAAGCCCATTTAATGGCGAGAGCCTCCTTTTCGATTGTTGAGTGGATATTGCAAATGATAGGAAATACATTTTGTGAATAAACTAAATTAAGGCGCTATTAACTGGACAAAGGCCCACTTTGTCACACCCCCCCCCATAAGCCCGTTACTCATCTGAGTCACAGAACAGGAAGTCAGCAATAACATTCTTATGACCTGGTTTGTACTGGACCTTAAAACAGAATGGTTGCAGAGACAAATACCATCTAGTAATACGAGCATTAGTGTCCTTCATTTTATGTATCCATTGCAAAGCACGGTGGTCAGTTTCCAAAACAAATTCTTTACCAATGAGATAATATCTCAGAGTGTCCAAAGCCCATTTAATGGCGAGAGCCTCCTTCTCGATTGTTGAGTACCTTTTCTCTCTTGGAAAAAGTTTCCGGCTAATATATTGAACTGGAAGTTGGTTACCCTCCTCCCCTTGCAGCAACACCGCCCCCAGCCCCACACCCGAAGCATCAGTCTGTACAGTAAAAGGCAGTTCAAAGTCTGGACACTGCAAAACTGGTTGCTGACACAAGCAGCCTCTCAAATCATTAAAAGCATGTTTGGTTTCAGGAGTCCATTTAACCTGTACTGGACTATTTTTACGGGTCATGTCAGATAAAGGGGCGGACCTAGTTGCAAAGTCTGGGATTAGGCGTCGGTACCAACCCACTAACCCCAAAAATGATCTCAGCCTTCTCTTGGTGTTGGGCAATGGGGTAGCAGAAATTGCTTCCACTTTTCCAACCTGAGGATGAATACCCCCATCTCCGATCACATAGCCCAAGTACTGCACCTCCGGCTTGGCGATGTGGCACTTCTTGGCATTGATGACAAGACCGATGCAGCAGGTGCTTCTTCCAGGATTGGCTGAAGATGACAATGTCATCGATGTAAGCAGCAGCGTAG
>KN485014.1:0-21939 GCA_000787095.1 Periophthalmodon schlosseri
TGAATTTAATAAATATATGCAAATGTGTGCTGTGGAACATGACGAGTGTAAATCAGGCGAGGATGTTCTTTGAGCGCTGCTGAGATTGGGGCTGAGAGCTGACCTGGGGTTAATCATTTTTCACTTCCTTATCGCATTCAATTCTGCTGCTGCCTCTGTCTGTGTGTGCGTGCCAGTGTGTTTGTCTATACACATAGAGACCAGAACATGGCAGCGACGTGCAGCTTGAATCTAGCCATGGTTAGAAGAGAGCGTTGCTGCACAGATGATTGGATTCACATTTCAGTAAAAAAAAAAATGTCGGTAAAACAAGTATCATTATTTTTTATACATAAAAGTTTATTCTGTCTTCTTAAACAATACAACAGATTTTTTACGGTTTAGTACTTTTTAGATGAAGATTACAATTACACATAAAGACATAAGCAAAACTGAGAAAAAGTCCACATAGCATTGGAGCAGCATCATAATCAGCCTTGAGTATATGATTAAGGCAAATCAAACAACATTAATAAGCTATAATGTATTTCAGTAAACAAAAGTGCTTGTTATGGGACAGTCCCACTAGTATTAATATTTACTTAACCAGTGTTGCCCAACAGTGAGAGAGTGTGAAATCATCCTTTAAAACGCCAGAGCAAAAGGCCTGGTGCAAAAACATTCCACTTACACTGTCCAGTCCACAGTGCTTCTAACAAACACAATGCATGTTTTGTACAGTTTGGTTTCCCCACTCTAATAAATAAAGTAAACAGTAAACAGCAGCCGTAAACAGCTGCTTGGAGCACGTGATGTCTTTGTATGTTCTTTAAACCTCCTCTACATGTTGTGTTTTCCTGTTGTAATGTTGAGGTCTTGTGCTTCTCTTTGACGTAAACATCCACAATGAAAACACTCGAAGAGGCCCTTCAGAAAAGCATGTCCATGCAGCAAACAGCTACTTCAGCACCATCCACAAATGGTACGGTCTGTTTTACAAATAATTTTACTTCAGGCAAATGTGCTTTACTCTTTCACCTTTATTGCCTCTCCTCACTCTTCCTGCCCAGTCCATCTTCTCCCTCACCCACTCTCTCTCACTCTCTCACCCCTCTCTTCCACTCTCACTCTCTCACCCCTCTCTTCTACTCTCTCTCTCCGCCCTCTCTTCCACTCTCTCTCAATCCTCTCTTCCACTCTCTATCTCACCTCTTGCTTCCTCTCTCTTCCACTCTCACGCTCTCATCCCTTTCTTCCACTCTCTCACCCCTCTTTTCCACTTCCACTCTCACCCTTCTCTTCCACTTTCACTCTCTCACCCCTCTCTTCCACTCGCAATTTCTCACCCCTCTCTTCCATTCTCTATCTCACCCCTCTCTTCCACTTTCACACCCCTCTCTTCCACTCTCTATCTCATCCCTTTCTTCCTCTCTCTCTTCCACTCTCACTCTCTCACCACTCTCTTCCACTTTCTCTCTCTCACCCCTCTCTCCCACTCTCACTCTCTCATCTACTCTCTCAACCCTCTCTTCCACTCTCACCTCTCTCTTCCAATCACATTCTCTCACCCCTCTCTTCCACTCTCACTCTTTCACCCTTCTTTCCGACTCTCACCCCTCTCTTTCACTCTCACTCTCTCTTCCACTCTCTCTCTCATTCCTCTCTTCCACTCTCATTCTCTCACCCCTCTCTTCCACTTTCTCACCCCTTCAGATAGGCCCATGCCCCTTGTCTGTTGTTGCCACGGTAACAGGATCTCATTTCTTAAGTGTCAGTTTGCATTATTGTCTTCACGCTTTCCAGCAATAACCCCTGTCTGTCTCTGTGTGCACATGTTTGTCCATCTATGCATCAGCCGACCCAACAATTTTCCACAGTTTGACTGTATCTCATCCACAACTCTTTCAAAAACTTTAAAGTTACTGAGTGCATTTTTGAATACTTTTTTATGAGTAAGATAATCATAAACTGATTTGTATCGATGTTTAGTAATTGCTCACATATTATTTTATTTACCAATATATTTGCAATGGCACTACAATATATGTTTACACATTTTCTTTTCATTTTTTCTAATCTACATTGATTCTGTGACATTTGTTATTCTAACAATGAAACATTAACTATATAGTAAGGTTTTATGTAAGGTAAGGTTAGTCCTACTACATTTATTTGTAAAACACAAGGAAATTGTAAACAAACAAAAAAGGTAATAATAATGGCTGTGGACTACCGTGCTATATAGCCGATTTAGGAATGGTCCATACCCTGCACCATCTTTAGAAGAATCCTCAAAAAGCTACTAGTCGAAGAGTCAGTACCAGCAAGATGTATTGAGTATCTTTATTGATGGTAAATAAACTTTTCCTAACAAACAAAAATTTAACAAAATATTTAAGAATAAAACAATGGGTAACAGCTGTTACATGAGATATGCTTACGTCGCCCGGATTGGCATCACCAGGGCCCCACCCTGGAGCCAGACCTGGGGCGGGCCTTCCCCCATGGGGCCTGGCCGAGCACAGCCCGAAAGAGCAACATGGGGCCGTCCTCCCGTGGACTACCTGCAGGAGGATCTGTAAGGGGCTGGTGTCAAGAGATCTGGGTGGCGGTCGGAGGAGCCTGACCTTGTGTGGGAGGTTGTGCGTTACTGTCTAGATGTTGGCCTCACCTCCAGGCACAGCTTTGGCTCTGAAACCCAACTTCTTGAGAGGTGCTGGATTCGCCACTTCTCTGGCATTGCCCATGGGAAGAGACGGCGAGCTGGAGTGGGCTTGCTTATTGCCCTATCTTTCAACCACCATGTGCTGGAGTTCATCGCAGTGAATGAGAGGTTCACATGTGTTGTGTCGGCCTATGGGCCAAACAGCAGTGCAGCGTACCCACCTTCTTGGAGTACTGGACAGTGCGCCAACTGGGGGACTGGGGGACTACTGGGGGACTTCAACGCCCACGTGTGCAACGACAGTGAAACCTGGAGAGGGATGATCGAAAAGAACAGGCCTCCTGATCTGAATGCAAGTGGTATTCTGTTATTGGACTTCTGTGCTAGCCACCATGTTCAAGCACAAGGGTGTCCATCAGTGCACGTGGCACCAGGACACCCTAGGCTGGAGGTCAATGATCAACTTTGCTGTTGTGTCATTTGACCTTCGGCTGTGTGTCTTAGACACTCGGGTGAAGAGAGGGGCAGAGTTGTCAACCGATCACTATCTGGTGGTGACTTAGGTCCACTGGCGATGGAAGAAGCCCAACCCAGGGGTGGATGCCAGAAGTAAGGGATGCCGTCAAGTTGAAGTAGGAATCCTATTGAGCCTTGTTGGCTTGTAGGACTGAGGCAGCTGATGGGGACCAGCGGGCCAAGAGGAGAGGAGGAGGAGAAAGCAAAGGCTGGGGACTGAACTTGTCACCTAGGCAGAAGTCAGGTGGTTGGCAAGCTTCTCCGTGGCAAGGCACCACCAAGAAGGTAGATGTTGTGAGGCTGTCTTGGCTGAGCCGCCTTTGCAATATCGTGTGGCAGTCGGAGACAGTACCTCTGGACTGGCAGACTGGGGCACTGGTCCCTCTGTTTAAGAAGGGGGACAGGAGGGTGTGTTCCAACTACAGGGGAATCACACTCCTTAGCCTCCCCGGGCTATTCCAGGGTATTGGAGAGGAGAATCCAAACGACAGTTGAACCTTCAAGAGGCGCAGTGTGGTTTTCGTCCCAGACCAGCTCTCTACATTCCATTGGGTGCTGGAGTGTTCATGGGAGTTTGCCCAACCAGTCCACATGTGCTTTGTGGATCCACGTGTCCCTTGTGGTGTCCTTTGAGGGGTGCTCTGGGAGTATGGGGTGCTGGGCCCTTTGCTAAGGGCTGTCCAGTCCCTGTATGACACAGCTCCTCTGTGTTCGCATTGCCAGCAATAAGTGAGACCTCTCCCCAGTGCATGTTGGACTCCGCCAGGGCTGCCCTTTGTCACCGGTTCTTTTCATTGTTTTTATGGACAGAATTTCTAGGAGCAATCAGAGGAATCACAGAATCTCACCTCTGCTGGTTGCAGATGATGTTGTCTTGATGATTTCATCAAGCCAGGACCTGCAACATGCGTTGGGTGGTGTAAAGCGACTGGGATGAAAATCACCTCCTCCAAATCCAAGACCATGGTTCTCGACCGGAAAAAAAGTGGCTTGCCCTCTCCAGGTGTGTGGAGAGTCCCTGCCTCAAGTGGAGGAGTTCAAGTATCTCGAGGTCTTGTTCACAAGTGATGGAAGGATGGGGCATGAGACTGACAGGTGGATCGATGTCTACAGTGATGCGGTCGCTGTATTGGACTGTTGTGGTGAAGAAGGAGCTGAGTTGAAAGGGAAAGCTCTCGATTTACCAGATATGTACGTTCCTACCCTCACCTATGGTCATGAGCGTTGGGTAATGATCAAAAGAACAAGATCACAGACACAAGTGGTGGAAATGAGTTTCTTCCGCAGAATGGGTGGGCGCTCCCTTAGAGATAGGGTGAGGAGCCCAGTCACACAGGAGGAGCTTGGAATAGAGCCGCTGCTCCTCTACATTGAAAGGAGCCAGCTGAGGTGGCTCGGGCATCTGTTCTGGCTGCCTCCTGCACTCCTCCCTGAGGAGATGTTCCGAGCATGTCCTACCCACTGGGAGGAGGTCACGGGGAAGACCCAGGACACGCTGGAAGGACTATGTCTCCCGGTTGGCCTGTGAAGACCTTGGGGTCCCACTGGAGGAGCTGGAGGAAGTGTCCAGGGTGAGGGAAGTCTGGGATTCCCTGCTTAGATTTCTGTCCCCACTTCCCTGCCCCGGATAAGTGGAAGAAGATGGATGGATGGATGCAGACAAAAGAATTTATGAGTACACTTTACTTAAAATAGCCCATGAAAAATATTTAGTTTTGCATTGGTGCTGTATGCTCCTGTTGAATTAGTGTAGAGAGGCAGAAGACTATGTCTAACACATGGAGAAGTGTATTGACGACCCACTCACAAGAACTATGGTACTGCAGACTATTCAAGCCTTCGGAATTTTATCAAACCTTATTTTTATTTTATTACTTTATAATCTGTGATTATACCGATCATAGATAAAGTGATCTTTGAAAAAATGTCAACAAGGCCAGAGCTGTGAATTCACCTGAGATAATATTTCAAATGTAGCCAGTATAGGAAATAATCCCATACTGGGTAATACCTTTAAAGCATATAAACTATATATGTTTTAAACATAAAGCTTTGCATTTGCCCTTTATTGAAACTAATACAAACTCAACAGCAATGACTATACACACTTCCTTCTTTCAGCATAGCATATATTATATTAATAACTATTAACTATTCACCAGCTAAAGCTTCTAAACATTAACCAAACTTTCATATACACTTAAGAAACTAAAGTAAAAAAAAAAAAAAAAAAAATCCTCCTTCCAAGTTCTTTCACTCCTCAGTATTATTGACACACAAGTCTATAATGGGACATACCAGATGCACAGGCATTGTGTTTAAGTGTGTACACACGTGACAAACAGGTGCTTCTCAGAGGGGTGCTTGAAGAGTGTAAGGAGCCTCCACAAAGTGAGCACCAGTGTTTTTAAGGTCTTTAGTGAACGTTACCTGTGATCTCAGTTTCTTTGGAAAGCTGAGAACATTGTGAAATACTGATATTCCCTGCAGTCTGGATGCATGTGCGTTTGTGCCAGCCCCCACACTTTAAACAGCAGCTTAAGGAGGACACAGTATGAGAGGATGCATATATTTCTTGCATAATACAGTACGTGTAAAAGAGGAGTGAGAACGCACCAGAGGTGATCAACCAGCATCAAACTGTGAAGTGTCACAGGTTAGGAGAGGCACAGGAAAAATCAGGGACGCATTCACCTGTCACATTGTCTTAACTATGGGCCAATGAAGTTGTATTATTTTTATTTAGATTTTTGATATTCTGGCTGAAGGCTTTATTGGAGAGGATATTTATAGAGACATCCAGTAAGTAGGGCTGTTGGGAGGCAAGCCCATGATGCAGAGGTGGTAACAATCACATATGTGCAATGCTTTAAACCACTACACCACAGGCGAGCACAAGTTCTATAATTTAACTGGAATGAACAAGAGCAAGGAACTAAAGACAAGATATATATGATCCAAACTGCAAATAAATGTTTTTATACGAGTTCAATGTTCAGTGTCCCCCTTTCTACACCCACATAAATCTGTCCACTGTCCAGCAAAACATACGGGACAAAAATATATGTGTTGAATATCTCTTATCACCCCATTTCTCTGCAACAGGCTGTGTGGCCTAAATTAAACAAGAATAATTAGATTTTTTATTTTATTTTATATTTAATTATTATAAATAGGCCTACATGAACATGTGTTGTTGAGAAAATTTCTAAATTCACTGAAAAGTGCATTTTTCTCTGCTGGTCACAGACTTATAGCCTCAGAGGACATGGAAGGTTAATATTTGAAGGAGGGATGGTCCATAAATATCAGCAAAGGGACTTTTAATTAAATGAGCTCTTGGTAAATATCCTCCTGGGCCTACTGCTTTTGTTTGAATATGATTGATTGACTCCAAGCGACACCATTAGCTTCAGCACTGCCTCTTGCACTTCATCCAGCCTGCTTCTCAGTCTCATTGTGCCAATATTTTTCCTCCCTTCTCTCTCCATTACCTCCTGCTTTTTCTTTGGTCCCCCCTCGGCCCGGTCCCAGGTCGTCCTTCCCCTGTGCGCTTGTCTGCTGTCAGCTCGCTCTTCTCCTCTCTTTCCATCAGTCCCCGTCCTCCGTTCTCTCTAGAGGCCCATAATTCTGCAAACTGGTGACAAGGTAATGAGGCCAGGCTAAATCCTGCCACGCCCCGGAGCTACGGTACAAGTTAGAGAGAAGCCCCTTTTCGAGCACGTCTGTTAACTCCAAGGCATCTGTCATCAACTTAGACTAAATAAAACTTCTTCATGGAGAGAGCTACCTAGAAATTAAAAAAAATGAAATAATAAAATGAAAATGAAAAGTACTTCAGACATCACAGAGGAATCCGTCCTCCTCTCTTCGCTGTGCCTTTATCCCCCCTCTCTCCCTCTCCTCCTGTGCTGGAGCGGCAGTCTGACATGCTTGGCTGATTTCTAGCTGAAGATGGGGATCGGCGGGGGAGCTCCGTCTGGCTGTGGGCAGGGGAGATGTGGACAACACACAAAGACCCGCACAAAAACTTCCTGAGAGGGCAGGAATGATAGGAATTATATTATTATGTGCCCTGTCATAGTGCAGTCAGTGCAAGTTGCAGTATGGTTAACCTTGAGTTTTTCTATTGAGTTTTTGTCTATAGGTGAAGGTGGACGTGGGAGGAAATACTGTATATGTGCACATACAGCCTTAGGAGTCTTCAGCTCCATAGTATTGCTTATGCTACATTATGGCAGGAATAAAAACATCCAAATGTCACATAGGTCATGTCTTTGTGCCTCAGTGGTAAACAAATATACTTCGGCTTAAAATATTCAATGTGTTTAATAACATGAGAGGAACTGAATTACTCAAAACGTCACACCATATTGGTGAGGTCATAATGCATAGTTTTTGTTACTATTGAGAAGAGACACCCAGGTTTTTTTTAATGATAAATTAAAAAATGAAGGTAAAATAGCCAAATCCTTACTTCACTTTCATTTACACAGCCTTGATTTCCGTAAAAAGCATGTGACGGGCTTTTTGAAATCAAAATGTCTGAAAAAGTAATGTAATGTTCCATAACAAAGTCAAGATATAAAAAGTAGTCTACTTAGAAGTGGTCCACTGAGGCAGCTAAACAATAAAAAATATATATAGGCTATATAGAATTTTTACTGGATTGTGATCAACTGATATGAAATCGTCAATGATAACTGACAGGTCCACAGCCGATTCTGCGAGAGTAAAAGCACATCATTTAGAGCAGAGTTTGGACTTTTTGTGTGACACTGAAATGAAAAGTATTTCTTGTTGGAGCTGAGGTCCTTCATGTCATTAATAAAATCACCTGATCTATTAATACAATTTTTTTTGGCTTCATTGTCCAGTGCTTAAACATTTCTCAAATAAAATCATATTTTTTAAAGCAACTGTGTCATAATTGATAGTCGTGTTACCTCAAATATTAAATGTCTTCTTTCAGCTCCAAGTCAGGCAAACCTTCACTGACAGGAGAACCTGAGATCAGCTGCACAACAGTTTTAACCGCAGCCGCTGCACCAACATGCGCATACATTGCCCTCAAATACTAGATTCAATATTTGTAAATGTGTCACTTGTAGAGGTTGGTGTTGTCTATCAGGCTACATCTGTCCAGTGGAGTGAGTTCATTAGCATCTATTGATCAAGTGAAATGAACAACATGTTTACCAAATACTTTAATGACACTCCTAGAAGCCGTAAATGACACAGATTGGTGTGCGTGTGGGTTTGGAGTGACACTTGATGCAATGGAGGAGGCACAGGGAGGAGAGGTGACGGAGCAGTGATAATGGAGGCGGTGCCAGTTAGAGGGGAGAACACACTTCAAGAGGCGGAGGCAGAGCCAGGTAGAGTGGGCTCCAGGTGAATGAAGAGGAAAGGGTGTCGTGCTGTGTGGAGGAGAGGAGAGAGAGAGAGAGAAAAGGGTGGGGGTATATTAAAAATGCAGCAGTGGGGAGCAGGCCAGGGATTCACAGTAATTAGATGACAAAACGGCGGCGGGCTGGAGATGAGAGAGAGGGGTCACACACAATGCCACTGCCGCCGGGTAATTTGTAAGTGTCAATCACGGGGGCTGCCAGGGGAACAGGCCGGGGAGAGGGGTGCACCAATACACAGAGAGGAGGAGAGACACAGAGGATGGAAGGTACAGCACAGAGGAGGAAAACCCAACAACAATATGTGGTTTTACTGTTTCTACCAAGTATGAAATCAAAGCTTGTTGTTACTGAAATAGGCTACATTTTTAAGCACTGTACTGTTATGTGCATGAAACTCAAAAATGCAGAACAGAAATCATGACAGAAATCACCTGCCATGTATAAAACGTTTGGATAGTTAGTATTTTGAAGTTTTGTCATTCAATTGCTTTTACAACCATATTCTTTAACTTCATTCTTGTGAAACAGTTACCCTGCAGACGGTTCGCTCTGCATGCCTGGATAACTGCAGGATGAAATTAGAAACTGTATTTTCAATCTAACTACTAATGTTTGTTTTGTTTTTTTTGCGGCTGATATGATAAAATGGAAGGCTAACAGGGGAACAAAGTCAAAGAATCTTTGTCTTCAGTTTTTGAACGTTTCACACTTTTTTCATCCAAACTTGGGACTAGAACAAAGCTTTGTCTGACTTGTGACTGTGGGTGATTAAAATGTTTATGTGCAACTACACTGACAGAGTTGGATATGCAAAGCACAAAAAAATACAGTTTATGGCATTAACCGGATTACTTGCATATGTAAATATTTCTCATGTTAGTTGTGAGCTTTGATAGACAGGCGAATGTGGTACTGACAAGATGTGTGCCAGGCCTTTTTATTCTATACTGAGAGCAGGGACAATAGGCACGGTTGTTGGCGTAATTCCAGAAAACCCACGTACAAGGCTTCAGCACAATGGAGCGGCAGCGCAGCAGACTGTTAAGGTTCACAGCCTACACATGCACACAGGTTGATGAAACCGTCCTCAACACAGCAAGGTAAAACTGTACACACGATCCCCATACACATGCAAAACACTGGGCAGGTATTGTGTCAGCGGCATGACATAACAGCACTGACATACCAAACGTTACTCAGGGGAGCACAGCGGGCATCTTTATCTGCTGCACGCACCTGGACCTGTGAATGCATTCATGTGTAGTAATTTCACTTTATGAAATTCATATAACATGTAATGTCATGCCAGTGTGCTGAAGAGTTTAAAAAAGTGTTATCAGAAGCTGGAGGAAATACCTCTTTAGATCGTAAGGGGGAGTAGGGAGCTCAGATTTTCACATTTTCAGGACAAATTACAAACAAACCTAAAGAAAAATCGCAAAAACTGAAAAGTTACCATGTATAAACTTTTATACTCAACAAGTCATTACATGCTATTGAGAAATAAATCGTCAAAAGGGAGACAATTCTTAATATGGTCCTAGATGTAAGGTGTATTAAATAAATATGCACAATTAAAGGCAATTAAAATTCTAAGATAAACTGCATGAAAAGGAGAATTCAACAAAAACACACGTGAGACAAAGATAGAGGGGTAACCTCTATCTTAATTAAAAGGAATTTGGAGCACAGTAACATACACATGCACACAAAGCACCTTTGGCTGCTGTTTAATTGGGAAATGATTAAACTCCTCTCTTCTCTGTTTATTCCTCAGTCAACAATTAGCAGCTCATAATTTGCAGCACAGAAATTGTGACTTTTTCTCTTTTTGAAAGTACTCCGCTTCTGCTGAGTATCATTAGATTTATCTCTAAGTTGAGCCAAGACTTTGACACTTTTATATTTACCAGTGGATCTTTCCTATATTGGGCAAACATATAATTTGGGCACCTAACTCCGACAGCTGTGGAGTGTGTGTAACCTGACAGCCTGCTACACAATAGGGGTCCAAGTGAGTGTGAACTCTGTTTGTTCCCACAGCTGCTATTAACAGCCGCCATCAGCCTTGTGCTAACCAAGTGAATAAATAAATAAGGCTTAAATCGTTCTGTTTACCTCTTGGTCTGTGATGATTAGTGGCACTGTGCACAAAAGACACAAAAGATTAGGTCTTATTGGTCAAGAGAAAATATTGGTAGTACACTCTAACGGAGGTGACAGAAACATTTGCTGAGATATAGGTGCACATATTCACTACCTGTTGTGCTAACAAATTACAATCAGCCTATACACTGATGAGGCATGTTTAGTCAAAAGATATTTTTGAGTGGGACAAAAGGAAAATAAACATGCATAAAGTAAGAAAGCAGATGTATTTTAAATTAATAAAACAGGCACAACATTCTGCAAAAAATGCTGGTGTGATAGTATTTATTGTTATTTAATAAATATCACTTACTTCCTGTCCAAATGTAAACAAATGAAACATATTATTTATAGTTTACTAATCTCTGCTAGATGGCAAAAAGTAAAATACATTTAGTGAAATAGAAAGGAACAAATGGGTAAAGAGTCATTTGCAGTAATTGCAGTTTTTAAGATACAAAAAATTGTATTTTTGAGAAAAAAACAAAACAAAACATTGTCGAAACTGCATTGTTTACTACTGAGTAAACAAGAAAAAAATGGAAAATGGAGTTTGAATTACAATTATCATAGTTTTTTTTTCACTTTTTTGTGAACATTCAAAGGAAGTATGTTGTTGAGTGAGCACACCATCACAATGTTGATGAGAAAACTGCCCATAGTGGAGAGTATGTGAGGGAACAGAGGCGGAGGATGGAGGTGTGGAGGCTGCACTAAGATGGAGAGAGACTGCCTACACATACTGTCAAGGCAGTTAATATAAAGCATGGAGATAAGGCCCCACAGACAAACACTGACCGAATCAGACATTTCAGCAGCGCAGCCCCAACTGTCAGTCAGCCTGAGAGACAGACCAACAATCAGCACTCTACCACTGATAAGGGCTCTACTGGGCGCGTGCAGGAAATAGCCAATCTGCGGCTGGCCTGGCAAACAAGCTAGCAGGAAGGGTGACTGAAAGTGGAGAGGTTAGGGAGGGGAGTGAATGCACAAAGACAACAAGTGAGAAGAAGAGGCCTATAAATGCAGAGCAAAATGTGGCCCTGGTTCACAACGAAGGACCTACCTGAGAAAGCGAGAAGAGGCAGAACAGTATGATATTTGAGGCAGCACCTCACACTACGCTCTCACACTGCACACCACTCATGAGGGAATCAAAGTGATGGAGAAAAAAAAAACACAGGGGTGTGATAACCATGCTTAAAATAGTGTCTCTCCTCAGTTTTTTGTCACCTGGGAATAGCTTGCACCGAGAGAATGTGAGAACTTGGTTTAGACCAACACTTTACATTAATGATTTGCCAACAGCTTTGACTACCTCATTCTTCACTGCACTGTTTGGCTTTCTTCACTACACAATAGCTTCTTTTAATGTCTCTATTGATTAATGAAACATATAGCGCACACATTTAAACAAATGAGTGAAGTTACTGTATTTTTAATGGAAAAGTCTGTACTGGCTATGAAATTTCCTCAAAAACAAAATAAACATACAAAATGTTGGGGCAAATGCCTTTGGAAATAATCAGGCAGGCCAAAATACAAGCCTAGAGTCACACTGGCCCCTATAGGTGACACCGGGGAGTGCAGGCAGAAGCAACTTTGAAAGAATAATTCTCACAAACTATCAAACAAGCCAAACAATGCAGGTTAAAGGAGCTGGTTAGCACTATATTTATTTGGAATTTGTCCAAATTATTATAACCATTTAAAACAAAATTGCAATGCTGTAATGATCACTGTTGGCATGCACCAGTGGTCAGTTATCCAGAAAACAAGAGGGTATGCGAGAAGAAAAGGCCAAGAAGGAAGGTGTGTGTGAAAGGGTTAACCTCCCTGCTTGCATGCCGCTTTCCCTTGCTCTGTCAAGCCCCATTAAACCTGCTACACTACAGCAATATGGTGCCATCAATTACAGGCACGCTGCCATCAGTGCAGGGCGCGCAGGAGAGAAGAAGAGAGGCAGAAGCACATAAACAGGACAAACGGCCACATAAAAGACCAGCAGCTATATAAAGCCCTGCAGCCCGCCTCATCCAGAGCCACACGAACTGCAACAGACCCCTGTGTGGATGTTGACTGCACCCTGCAGTTTGTCAATGAGGGAAGTTTAAATATACACACAGGAACAAAAATACTAAATTCATTTTACATTCACTTTCACACAATAAAGGCTGATACAAGGATGATGAAGGTAATGTGCTTCTACTGCCCCCATGTGAGAGAAATTGCTTTATAAAATAATGCTTTTCTTCTTGTAAAATTAAATGCATGTTCAATGCAAATGATTAACTGATCTTCAGCAACTGCTTTCAAATGTTTGTGAGGCTTTTACTGGAGCATTAAAATTTAGCATGAAATGGTTTCAGTGACAACAAATCAGTTTGCCATCAAAACAAAAAAACTACTCATCTGACAATTATGCTATAATTATTCAGTAGCAGCAAGTATAGTGCACAGTTCAAAACATGCACAACAAGCTTGCTTTATTTGACTTCCAGTGCACTGGAGAGTAATGCAGCAATAAAATATGCAAATTTAAGTAGTACACAAAACGTAATGGAACAGTTATAATTTACAAAATGATGACAAAAACATAAAAAAGCAGAAATGCTCAAAAAATCTCCCCACTAAATGGCATCCAGCGTGTGAGCCATACGGTTTCTAAATATAATCCTCAAGGTTTAGGCAACATACATTTCTGATGCAAATGTATAATAAATAGATTTATTATTTCTAGAAAACATCCAGACATAGGTATTTGTCAATATCCATCAACCAAGACACCCGTAGAGATGAATTAGATAAAACAATATAAAAAGTAAACACAAGAGCTGTGAAACAACCCCACAAGCTGCTGGGTCACTGCCATAGACGGTCAGTACTAGTAAATACATTTGTCATAATATTGTGTCTATACTTTTACGCAAACACTTAACTTAACTTAACTCTACTAGCAGTTAGCCTCTAAAAATCTTCGTAGGTTTAACATTATGAACTCTATGAGGTCTGACGACACAATCTTGATCTCTATCCATAATGTGCATTTTGTTTTTCAACATTATATGTCCATACTATCAGTCACACCATATATTTATGTATAAAAAAAAATAAGTGAGAGAGTTCAAAACAAGATAAGGTAAGCAAATTTACAACAGTGGCAGAATAAACCTGAATCTTTATGTAGAGTTGATCTGAGAGGATGAGCTACTGCTGCCAGAGCTCTTAGTCTTCTGCCCTCTATTGGCACTTGGTTGGCGTTGCACTCTCTGGGATGTGGGTTCTCTGATTTTTTCACCATGACTCACTCCAGGTTTCCTTTGCACTGTTGATACAGAGTGGGTAAGAAAGTGAAGTTATAGAGAGAAGATACCCACATCTTATGTTCTTAGCTCCATAAAAATATGAACACTGTACAGCATGAAAAAAATAAATTATAGATGGATATATGGATATATATATATGTATGTGTGTGTCTGTGTGTGTGTTTGTGGTATGTGTATTTATAAAACTTGTTGTATATATAATTCTATAACAAACTCAAATATTAACCAAAAAACAAATAATTAATTCATTAGTAATTTGACAAAATTCTAAAATATGGATCAAAACCAACAAAAAGAAATCAGAAAAAGTATATTCAATACAAGGGAAACTACAACTACAGTACATGCTCAAATACATGCAGTAGAACTGAGCTAGGTAAGTAGGTTTAGCACAAAGGGACAGTGTCTAATACAGTGAGTTAAAGCAAGCAAATGGTAAAATGGAGGTGAATGAAATGGTGCAGTAAAGGGGACCTTGTGAGTGAGAGGAGTTAGCATCTTGGGGACCGTAGACCACAATTTTAGTGTTGACTCTACTGGCTTTGGGGCCTGTAGTTGCAGTGGGGGCTGCACTGGCTTTAGGGCTCTTTCCGGAGGTTAAAAATTCCTCTTCTCCAAAAAAAAAAAAAAAATGAACATGAAATACATTAAATAACTACAGTACAGGTTAATTACTAATATGTAGACAAACTAGCACCTGTTGCCTGTCAATGTTAAAAAAAAAGATAGTTATGTGCTCGCGTATTAGTGAGGATATCTGAATGAAAAAGAGCAGATCACTTTTGTTATTTTAATGCTTATGAGCATGGACAAGTCCTTGTCTGAGCGTGAAGTGTAAAGTGGGGTATTTTAACATTCTGTTTACAGCTAAAATCCTTTTGCTATACAATTATTCATTGACTTACATTATAGGGAGTGAACTAAAGAGGAACTGAATTTCATCAAACCCTAGTATTGAAGTATATATCTATGATAACAGTGTTCACAAAATATTCTCATTGAACTTTGAAAAAATATATATACAATACATATATGTGTGTGTATGTGTATGTGTATGTGTATATATATATATATATATATGTATGTGTCTCACACACACCCACACACACCCACACACACCCACACACACACGACTCCACAGCCGTATCTAGATAAGATGCCCTCACCACTTACCACGAGCTTCTGCAGGTGCAGTGGTGATACTTGTATGAGCAGCAGGTGAAGAGTCTGTGCCACACTCAGACACCCTCTGACCAGCACACATTGCTTTCAGAGTTTGAAAAACTGCCTGAGGTGCCACGTTCATCTTTAGCAGATCCAGAATAATCCTTTTATAACATATACAATTATTTTCTTTTCATAAATATACATATTAATATATGTTAATATCGATATACATAATAAATATATTATAGATTTCAACTTACTTAAAGACCTCCTGATCTATAATAATCCCTGCAGCTTGTGTCAGCTCATAGAGCTCAGACTCTTCTGGGCTTAACACTTTTTTCTTCTTGATCGCATATTTCTGCACATTAGCAGATACCAGCAGAGCTGGAGAGTCAGGCGCGATGGTCAGAGGCGTTTGTTGAGACATTTAGCTAAATTACAAAACCAGAGAAATAAATATGACATAAATTAGCCATAAAGACTTTGTCATGTAACGAAATGGAACCAAATATGTATGGAAATTGAGCAGAAATGGTCAGTGTAGCCATTCACTAAAACGTACCGTTTGTTTTTTAGATTCAGGCGCACAAAAACTGCGTCACTGACTGGCGCAAGGAATTGTAATATGGGAATTGTAGTGTACAGTGTGATCATGCTCTAGACCATAGACTGTATATATAATATATTTATACAGTCTATTATCTAGACTGTAGTTAAAAAAAATACTGAATATTCGCTGTTGAAGCTGTTAAAATAAAAATAACACACAAAAATATACATCTCTACATATTTTGAAATAATTGAATTTAAAATGTATTATTGCACAGTTAAAAAATATAGACGCTTAAAATTATATGGTGGCGCCTTAAATTGTATGATGGCGAAATAGATAAGTGAAAAATACACACTTTTCCAGTAATTGTACCGGAAGTAGTAAGCATCCAAACCTAATTTTTTTCAAGCGAGTTTTGCTCTCTTCCAAGAATGGCCGCTGCAGGAATAAACAAGCAGGGCTCTGTGGCGGCGATGGAGCCGTGTATCCGACACGGCAGAGCAACAAATGGAAGCAGTGTTAAGGTTGTGGCATTTCTTCGAACAAAGCTAGCATTAAAAGATTCATTTTTATTCGTAGCTACTTAGATCCATTAAGTAGACTAGTCTCCACGGCTTGCGTCATTACCTTGGAAAGCTGTTTATTGTTATTTTGTCTTTCATTGTGCATATTCACTCCACGATTCGAACAGTCAGTAAAAAACTGCAGCTAGATCCAATGTCTGGTTCGGTAGGATAGTGGAATGGTCGCCGTGCACATTGCCGAGCACAGTAAGCTATTGGTGATCTTCAATACCATCAGTGCAGCTGCTGCTTGCTTGATTTTGTGGCATTTCCTAT
This sequence comes from Periophthalmodon schlosseri, assembly GCA_000787095.1. Lineage (NCBI taxonomy): Eukaryota > Metazoa > Chordata > Actinopteri > Gobiiformes > Gobiidae > Periophthalmodon > Periophthalmodon schlosseri. Next base: position 16,608 of record KN485014.1, read on the forward strand.
GGCAGTACCCAGACCAACACAAGCTCTGGGCCCATAAAACTATACACCTGACAGCTATGCTGAAATCATTTATAAACACGTTGTTTTTAATGCCCAGGTACTGGAATGTGGCGTGTGTGAGGATGTATTCTCTCTTCAAGGAGACAAGGTTCCTCGCCTTCTGCTTTGTGGTCATACAGTTTGTCATGACTGTCTGACTAGGTTACCCCTCCATGGCAGGGCAGTGCGCTGCCCCTTCGACAGACAGGTTACTGAGTTGGGTGAGTATAACAATAGCACGGGACATGGCTAACTGGGCTGAGCAAATAACAAAATGCCACCAAGTACTGGCGAGTACTGATTCTAGAAGCAGAGTTAATGCAAACTCTGTGTGTAACCCTCTTGTTTTTTATAAAACAAGGGGGTTACACAAAGTTTGCATTGCACACAAAGTTTGCATTACACACAAAGTTTGCATTAAACAGTTCACCCTGTTTAGTGATACAGTCTGCCTTTCAAAAGTAATGCTATTCATGTCTACACTCTTAAGGAGACTCTGGAGTTTGGGGTCTAAAGAAGAACTTTGCTCTGCTTGAACTTTTGGAACGACTTCAGAATGGAGCATCAAACCAGTCAGGGATGGCAGAGGATGCCCTTAAAGGCATGGGAGAAGTAAGTCCTTAGTTTTACTTAAGTAACATTTAATAAATTGACCTTTAAAAAGCAGCAGCACTTTTTCATTTACCTCTATTTAATTGTTTAGTGTATAATTCGCTGTGATGAGGATGAAAGTCACACAGCCTCCATGTATTGCACTGTATGTGCCACCCACTTGTGTGCCGAGTGCTCACAGATAACTCACTCCACTCGAACACTGGCTAAGCACCGCCGGGTGCCACTGGCTGACAAACCTCATGAGAAGATGCTGTGCCCACAGCACCAGGTCCATGCCATAGAGTTTGTGTGCTTAGAAGAAGGATGTCAGTCAGGGCCACTCATGTGCTGTGTGTGTAAGGAGTATGGCAAACACCAAGGCCACAAGGTAAGATTCTATAACTCGACTAATTACAAGTCCCAGATTATGTGATTAATTATTTTCTAAATTTCAGCATGCTCTCCTTGAATCTGAAGCTAATCAGATCCGTGCATCCATTCTTGACATGGCACACTGCATTCGCACCTTTACAGATGAAGTGTCTGAGTATTCAAGAAAACTGGTGGGCATTGTGCAGCAAATAGAAGGGGGAGAACAGATTGTAGAGGATGGTATTGGAATAGCCCACACTGAACATGTAAGTGAGAAGTAAACAAAGAGCGCTGAAAAAAAACATATATATGAATCCAAACATGATATATGTTTGTCTACACTGTATTTCTTTTTATGTTTCAGGTTCCAGGCACAGCGGAAAGTGCTCGCTCATGTGTGCGTGCCTACTTTGCAGACCTCCATGAGACTCTGTGTCGGCAGGAGGAGATGGCCTTGAGTGTGGTGGATGCACATGTTCGAGAGCGGCTCATCTGGCTGCGACAGCAGCAGGAGGACATGACCATCCTTCTCTCTCAAGTATCCACTGCCTGTCTGCACTGTGAGAAAACCCTACAGCAGGTAAAAAAAAATGTACATAATAATGTTTTTCAGTAGTGCTTACTTTAATTCTCTGGTCTAGGATGATTGCAGAGTTGTGCTGGCAAAACAGGAAATTAACTGTTTGCTGGAAACACTGCAGAAGCAGCAGCACCAGTTCACAGAGTTGGTAGATCACATTCAGCTGGATGCTGGTATACCTGTCACCTTCACAAAGGTACACACACTCTGTTTTTAGATTAATGTTTCTCTGCTGTCTTCTATATACTGACAGCAAAGAAAATAGTGAGTGAATTCATTTCATTTTGTGTTTTCAGGACAATCGTGTTCACATTGGTCCTAAGATGGAGATTCGTGTAGTAACACTTGGGCTGGATGGAGCAGGCAAAACAACTATCCTTTTTAAATTAAAGCAAGATGAATTCATGCAGCCCATCCCTACAATTGGTATATTTGTCGTTTCGTACAAAGATCAAAACCCAAAACTTTTATTTGTTGTTTAAACATTTTAACTATCTTTTAGGGTTTAATGTGGAGACTGTTGAATACAAGAATTTAAAATTTACAATCTGGGATGTTGGAGGAAAACATAAGCTTAGACCCCTTTGGAAACATTACTACTTGAACACTCAAGGTATTCTTCAAGAGCCAACTACATTGGTTGTTGTCCCTTTAAATCAATCTAATGTATTAACTAATAAACACTTATTTGTTTGTTTGCTCAGCGGTAGTTTTTGTAATTGACAGCTGCCATAGAGACAGGCTAATGGAAGCACACAGTGAACTGGCCAAACTACTCACTGAGAAAGAGCTACGGGACGCACTGCTGCTTATTTTTGCAAACAAGCAGGTATGTATAAAACAGAAAAGATAATATTGCCATTTCCAACATTAAATCTTTGTCCTACTCTTGCTGTATAGGATGTACCTGGGGCTGTGGCTGTGGAGGAGATGACGGAGGTGCTGAGTCTACATAAGCTGTGCTGTGGGAGGAGCTGGCACATTCAGGGCTGTGATGCCCGCAGTGGGATGGGCCTGCATGAGGGATTGGACTGGTTGTCAAGACAGTTGGTGGCTGCTGGGGTCCTGGATGTTGCCTGAAGTTGACAGTTTTTAAATATTTCCAACATTAGAACATAACTCAGCCTCTCTACTTTCATCCAGCTTCCTAGCTTTATGTTTGCAACCATTGCCTTCACAAAGAACATTGAGGCTTGATCAAGGAAAATGTAAATATTTTCGAAGACCCATCAGTCACACATTCAACTAACAATGCATGCGCTAGTCCATAATCCTATACAAGGCTGTTGTCATGATTCATATGCATATTTTTAGTTACTTTTTTCAGGAATCTACATGAAAGTTAGCTTGTATTTGTTCCAATGCTTCATTCTACTTATAACACAATGTAACAGACTGTCATCCTATTGACAATTTTGCTATTGGTGTTTAGTTTTTACCAGCAAAAGATAACACTTGTAGTTCTAGGATCCCTTTTATTTTATCCAGAAGTTTGAATGGCCAGGCTATTTAATTTATAGGTGTAGCAGTGTTCTTTGCCTTGATGTGAATATGGTTTTGTGGCGCCCTTACGCATTGTAAAGAGTTTATGTGCTTTACTTCACTCTATGTAGTCTTCAAAAGGCAAACCCATTGCATTTTAGATTGAATTTGTTTTATGTTACAAGACGAAACATTTTACTGAATTAATATATAAATATTACGTTTGTGTGAGGTTTGTATGAACAAGTTAGCCACTTTGCATCAAATATGCCTCCATTTTTGGAGTGTCTTGCACGGAACTTGTGGCATGCACTTTTCCTTACAGTTAGCTCATGCAACTAAAATGTATGTGCCATTTCATTGTACATATAGGATTTGATTTAAAAAAAAACATGGGAAAACCTATGTTGTAGCCTCAGTGCTAACAAGATGGTACATGTTGAGTTTACAACCCATTATGTGAAACATTAAAGTCTTTGCTTGGTGAAACTCCCCATATCATATCTTTTTCTATATGTTAGGATAATCTAATAAACCTTATGACACTGATATGTTGTAAAATAATTTTTAATGAAAGCATTATAAAGCCCACCACTATAAATCACATGACATTACTTAATTGTGATGTTGATGATGCTTATGTCCTCATAAGGTTTGTCGGTCTTTGGGTTGACCTTTGTATTGGAGATTCTCTGAACAGCTTCCATTCCTTTTGTACATCTTCCAAATACTGTATGCTTGTTATCAAGCCAAGGCTGGGGAAAGGGAAACATTTAGATTAAGATATGGCTTCTTAAGATAGTTACTACAGAAAGATTATGAACATGATGGAACTTACGGTGGGTACAACAGTGACAAAAAATTGAGAGCCATTAGTGCCTGGTCCAGCATTGGCCATGCTAAGTGTGTATGGCCGGTCATGTCTCAGGGTAGAGTGAAATTCATCCTCAAACTCCCCTCCCCAAATGCTCTCTCCTCCCATACCTGTGCCGGTTGGGTCTCCAGTCTGAATCATAAACCCCTGGGCAAAAATAAAAACTGAAACCACTGTCATTAGACAAATATATGCAATTGTATAAAGATATTTACCTTAATTACTCTGTGGAAAATATGTCCATTGTAATAGCCATTCCTACTGTGAACACAAAAGTTCTCCACAGTTTTGGGGCATCTAAAGAAGAAATGGCATTTTGTTTTTTGTAAGAAATAAATGTAATTTGTGGAGAGCAATTTTTTACAAGCAACTTACTCAACAGGGAATAGTTTAATGTGAATATCTCCCATAGTTGTATGGATAATGGCACTGTCAGATACACGCTTTGGACCCTCAGCCTGTGTTGCAGCCATCACCTCCTCTTTTGATGGCTTTTCATTGAAGATGTCTCTGTCCGAGTCGGCACTCTTGGTATCCTCTGGTTCTCTCTTTGAAAACTAAAAAAAAAAAAAAATGCATGTTGCGTCACTGGACAAAAAGGTCCTTATTGAGGCTAGTTATAGTATTACCAGATAGAAACGGTTCTTCTTAAACGCAGTACAGAATATGGTAGGGTCTGCCTCTATATTTTGTAGTGCAGGGTTATCAGATGCCTTCATCTCAACAGTTGGTGCAACCTTCATGGATTTTGCTACACCTTGGAACAGACTCAGCTGAACCACACGGATATTCTCAAGTTTTCCAAGTATTCTAACACATCTGTGAACAAAAAAGTGGTTTAATTTAAAATGTATTGCAATGTATTCAGAGATATTTTTTTAAAAGATATACCTGTTGGTTTCTACATTGATGACTTTAATTCCAAGCATAGTTCCATAGAGGACAAAGTGTCCCGTTTCATCAAAGATAATGTTTGCCAAACGGACACCATCCACCTTCTCAAGTTCCCTCTCTACAGCCATTCTCCTTCCAAACTCCATATCGGGAAGCTGCTGTCGCATCTGCTGCAACTCTGTGAACATCTAATGAGTCAGGAAAAAAGTAAATACTCTGCTGTACTTCATTTACAGTATAATTATAAACCATAAACTTACAGTTAAGGATTCATCAAACACTCTCATGAGTTTTCCTGTGAGGAATCTAAAAATTCGGACTTTTCGGTCAGCTGCAATGGTAGCCATTTTCTTTCCGTCTGGAGAAAATGCCAGACTGGTGGGATATGTTTTATGTTTTGCAAATTCATACAGATCTGTGTCCGTTTTGTATTCCCAGTCTACGTGCTTCGGGAATTTAAATTCATTTGGTAGACCAGTCCAGTATTCCAACATTCC
>KN485014.1:21990-38399 GCA_000787095.1 Periophthalmodon schlosseri
CACCCTGAATTTGGGATTCAAGCGGATTTGGGTCAGCGGTGAAGCGTGCATCTTGTCAAATACATGAATTGGTTCATTGCTTCCCCGTCCGTCATAAACAAAGATCTTTCCTGTGGATTTTTCTGAGCAAGCCACAGTGGAAATGGCATCTCCAGGATTGTAAATCCATTCACTCTGTCCTGGGTGAAACCTAAGGTCATACAAGTTACCATTACCAAAAATAAGCAATAATCAAGATATTCATATCTAGGCTTACCCAAGTTTTAGCATATTAATCATGTCAAAGTTGACGACATCAAATACTTTCATTGCCTGGTCATCACCAACAGAGCAGCAAAGTGCTCCTTCAGCACTTACTGCAATGCTTTCGATTACACCTGAAATACATTACAGATCAATGTAAAAACGGTTTAATGACTATACAGCGTACAACGTACAAAGAAAGAAAAATCTAATACCAAGGTGACTTCTAAAATGTTTAACAAACTCAATGCCTTCATCTTCCTTCTTTTTCCAAAACTTGACATGACCGTCCTGGCTGGCTGTGATGACAAAGTCAGTCCTACAAAAATAATAATAATTGGTGTTTGCCCGTGCTGTAAATATACACCGAAAAGTATAAACATGTAATAGAGTGAATACTGCCAAATACGAGGGACTACGACGTACTTAGAGCACACGATATGCGTGATTACATCTCTGTGCATGTAGCTTCTTTCATACATCGCAGCCGATGGAAGATTATCCAGGTAAACACTTTCAAATTCCAAAACTAAAAAAACAAAGTATAATTTAATAATGAGGTGAGAAGTCATTGACATATAGGCAAAACTTCTTGCAACCCTGTTAGTTGGTCAGTAAGATCATCACGCGGTTAACAAGTTGCAGAATAAATAAAATGTACAAACATTTTCTCTTCTTATTTTTCGTAGCTTCGCTTGGCATGGGCCCGACCCATTCATCACCCTCTTCTGCATCTGCCTCTTCATCTTTGTGACTCGCTTTTCGCTTCAGATCCGCGCTGTTTTCAGATGCAGCCGCCATTGCTGTACTTTATCTGCGTTGTGAAGGGTCTAAAGAGGCATTTACCGCCACCTGTCGGAATGGAAAATTAGTACAATATGTTTGTATGGAATTGTTTAGTTTGAAGTTAGATTTATTGTGTTCTATTTTATTTATGTTATTATGATTTCAAATATTTTGCCAGTTAGAAATGAGCATGAATGTAGGCTTTATTTCTTTCTGGTGGTGAAGATAGGACCGAAGAAAGGTCAACGTCATTGTTTCTGACGGCTATTTTTCATGTGACACATGGACCAAACCAATATTTTTGGCCAAGGGATAGTATGTTTATTACCAGCATTTCATAGTGATCATTCGCTAATGAGCGTTATCTGTCCCCCCCTTTATAACGCTGATTGGTTTATGTATTTGAAGAGAACAAAGTACATTCCATAGGAATATTATACAAAATAAATAAAACATGTTATTTAATTTTACACCCCTAATTTCTGCAAAGCAAACATACGCCCTAAATGGGACAGAACAGTAATGTTTTGTTTTTTGTGAAAAATCGGGATATTGGTTGGTATTAGCCCCACGATCATTGTATTCCTTTGGTTGATGTTCTATAAATACTTCGAAAATGAGCAATATTTATATCCAAGAGCCACCAACAAATGGAAAGGTAAAACCCGCACTCAACCTAACTCAATATTGTAGACCAGTGGGCATGTCAACTAATGTACCGTAATCAGAGAACTGTCAGAACTTTTCATTTTCTTTTTCTCAGGTTCTGCTCAAGACGACAGCAGGAGACATAGACATTGAGTTGTGGTCAAAAGAAGCGCCAAAAGCTTGTAGAAACTTTGTGCAGCTTTGTCTGGAAGGTAATACTGGACTGAAACGTGTAACATCTTCATGCTCACAGCAAATTGTCTGTGTAAAGCCTAAAAGTAAAAATACACAAGTGAATGCACTCACACACCTTTTAACCTGTGTGGTTTAGGGTACTACGATGGCACAATATTTCACAGAGTTGTTCCAGATTTTATCATCCAGGGAGGGGATCCCACTGGGACAGGGGCAGGTGGAGAATCCGTTTATGGCCACCCATTTAAGGTCAGATTCCATCTTGATACACCATTATATCCAGGAATTGTGGTTTACTGTGCTTTACTCATATAAGCTTTACTCTCATACATTGCGAGAAGATTGATGTTGCAATGTTTTTATCATTAAATATTTTTGAGTGATCATTTAAAAAAATATGTTTTCTAGGATGAATTTCACTCAAGGCTGCGCTTCATTCGCAGAGGGCTGGTTGCCATGGCTAATGCTGGGCCACATGATAATGGAAGTCAGTTTTTCTTTACTCTGGCACGTGCTGATGAGCTCAACAATAAACATACCATATTTGGGAAGGTAAAATAAAAGGCAGTTCATTCATAAAGTTATGAGTAGCATCTTTGTTATCTTATCTTTGTTTCTATTTGTGTTAATTTTGGCATTTAACAGGTAACAGGTGACACTGTATATAATATGCTGAGACTGGCAGAAGTTGAGTGTGACTGCAATGAAAGACCATTGAAGCCACATAAGATAAGAAGCACTGAGGTATTTCACTTTCTTGCTAAATAGATTTTTTGATTGTATGTCACGTTTTCTAATTCTTACAATGCATTTTTATAAGGTTCTAGCTTCTCCTTTTGATGATATTGAACCACGTGAAACAAAAAATTCTAAATTTGAAAGAAAAGAAGAAGTTAAGAAATCACAATCAAAAGCCACAAAGTAAGTGCACTGAGAAGAATCAAATCTGCATATGAGTTTGTATTAAATGAAACATAATAACAAAGTTTATTATAAAGGAACTTCAGCCTGTTGTCATTTGGCGAAGAAGCTGAAGAAGAGGAGGAAGCAGCAAACCAAGTTACTCAGGTACAGAATAATCTTTTAATTTTAACTGTTGACTAATACAGTATTATTTCTGATTATTCTCTTTTGACAGCATTTAGACTATAGAAATTATCAATTATAATCTTTATTTTTTTAAAATCCATTTCAAGGCTAAAATGTGTATTGCATTTTTGCTAAAATTAAAATGTTAACATTTTCACTGTGTATTGTGTTGTGTAGTCTTTTAAAGGAAAAAGTAAAAGTAGTCACGACCTTCTGAAAGATGATCCCAAATTGAGCTCTGTACCAGCAGTGCATAGGTATGTGCTACTTTGGATTTGCCAGCTCATTTTTAATATGTTGTACAAAAATGTATGCTATATTTAAAGATATTTGTTTATATCAGTTTGACATTTATAAGAGCCTAGTCCTTGTTGACAGTTATTTTTTCTGTCCTTGACAGTTCAAGTCTGACTCCAGAGGAAGAAGATAGGATGAAGGAGATAGCTAATAAACTAAAGAAAGAAACGAATACTGAAAAAAACACTGACAAAGAGGAGCAAGGGGAAAAGTCGAGCAGAAGGTAATGCAATGTAACGTGCAATGCAAGCGCAATGCAACAGGGGGCAGTACCGTCTCAGAAATATTTCTAAAATATTTTAGCCTTGAACTCATTCAACGATGCAACATACCTACAACCTCATGGGGGTGTTGGTGGTCTATGTACTGTGACATTAAAAAGACTGACAAGGATTCTATTTTGTTAAATACACAAAAAATGTCTTGGTGACTTAAAGCATAAAGACACATAAGAACACCAAAGTGCAAATTAGGAAAAGCATATTATGAATTCTTCTATAATGTAATTAACCTTTTTGTATTCATTTCAATATTGAATTCAAATCATTTTAGGATGTTTCTAGAATGAATAACATACTTCAAATAGTGATTGAATACATTTTTTACTGTGGGCTTTGTTGTGCATTTTTGACAGTCACTAATCATTAGTTTGTCTGTATCTCTTCAGTGCTGCGCTGACATTCAAAATCTTAATATTTTCAACTTGGCATTATACCTAGGAACCTGGTAATTATGGTTTCCCTTTTTATGTGCTCATAATTATAAGTTGGAGGATTTGCTGGGTCTTTAGTGGGGTTTAGGGTTGTCCTGATGTGATTTGCCAGTCACACATGCAAATGTATTTAAATAGTTTATTAGATAAATATCTGCATTGAAACACTCACACCAGACTGTTAAATAATATGAGAGAGATCAGATCATATTTCTGCGGACACTGAAAATGTAATATTTTGTATTTATCTCTGCTTATGTTAATGAGGACAAAGAAAGGGCTGTTGTCAGTGGTGTCTTACTGAGTGACAGGCAGCCCAGGGCGGCTCACCTCAGTATATTAAGCACAAACACCGATTGTTTTGCTACAAGACCTGTAACCCAACTCAGTGGTTTGTCTTGGCAGTGAATCAAAGAGCAGGAGAGTACGGTGTTGGATCAGGACAATGTGGGTATTGTTGCAGTGTGAGGCCCAACTGTTTCTTTACCTTAGACTTGCAGTTGCTTTTTATATTGCAGCTGATCACCAATCACCATGTAGAATGAGGGCATTAAAGGGAGCTACATCACTACTATCATTTATAGAAGTAATAAGTAATGGATAACTGCAAATAAAGCACACTATTCAAAAAAGTACTTGTCAGAAAGTGCATTTTTATGTTTATTTAATTGTGTTAATCGGAGTCCCAGACCTAGTATGGGATAGTCTCCATTTTAGTTAAAGCCGACAGGCCATGACTGGGAAGTAAAACGCTTCCATATGGCTGTGGCATAGAGTGAGCTGCCGCTGCCAACAGCTCCTCCACTGTCTGTGCCAGTCGCTCATCAGTCACTGCAGACTCCCCATAATGACTGAGTGCAGCTTCCTGTTATTTACATTACACAGTACCACTAATGCTTTATATATAATTGCACATAACCCAGGTAGAGCTGTAATGACACAGGTAGAGTGACGCTAATAGAGTTGTTATTATTGACCAATTACCTGACCAATTAACTTCTTAATTATCACATTAATGTTGTTTATGATCTGCTCTTAAGAAAGACATGTTTGAAATTGGCCTATGTTATGTGAATGTGAGTTAATAATCAGTACATTAAAATACATGGCTTATTCTGTGAAATTATAGCTGTGATATGAACAACCACACTACTGAAATAGTGCCTGAAGAAAGTTTGTTATTCACAGGACAGTGAAACTTAAATAAGACATCAGACTTTAATTATGTGGACCATGTGTCGGTGTGGATTAATTGGCTGCACCTGTCTCTCATCATCAGTCATAAATAAGTGTGTTCTCAGAAAAAGGTTAGGCAGATCAAGAAAGTGCTTGGTTCTGTTTTTGTGAAGAAAATGTCTTGAAATAGTCCAGCTCTTGGCGGCAGAATTGTGTATGTTTTGGACCTGACATGTTTACACATCAGTGCAGCATGTGAGCTCTATATTGGGCACTTGCCTGTTCAAAAAAGGATTCATACAGTTATATCTTAGTTAAGAAGAAGGACAAAAGCATGAAATTAATCATTTGCCTTGGATCAGGATATTAAGAAGGTCAGAGGATCTGGTCAGCAATTGGCAAACAGATGAGCTGTGTTTAGCTTGTCCATTGTGGGAGTAGTGTTTTTGAATGGGTTCAAATCGCTCTGCAAAGTCATGCAAATTCTTGTGTTGAGCTTGGACTTCTCCTTTAGTGTGCATAGTTCTGCGTTGGCGTTTGCCCAAGTTGTGGAGTACCCCCTGAGGAGAGTTCACCCAGCCATCTTGTTATTCTAGCACATTCATCCACCTCACTTGCTCACTCATTAAAGAACTTGGACTCCATAGAATCAGCTTCTTCATCCTTGAGGTCGATTCACAATAAAAATGAGCAAGGTGTTTTATGTTCTAATATACATTCCACTGTGTTAAATCATAGTGCAGCTGAAACCTTTTCTTCATGAGTGCCCAATTTTTCTTCAGTCAGCAGCACAGCTTTCTAAACCAATCTACAACATTTGGAATTACTTGCTATAAGTATTAAATGTGTTCTCCCAACTGCTTGTAATTTAAAGTTTTCTTAATGAAAACCACCCATTTTAAAATGTCACTGTACTGTGTTGTAGAAATCCCAAACAACACAGTTGACAGTGAAGATTGGGATAGTTAAGTCATGCATTTTTCTTTTGGAGTTGACATTTGTTTACTTTACCAACTAGATACAGTACAGCCATGGGTATCATGTTTTTCACATGTCTGGCAAAGATCAGTTATCGTAACATGGTAAAATTTGCTTCTAGAAGGTAGCTAGCATTCATGCTTCACAGAAATAAGGTTCTGGGTTCGACTCCTTTGCCAAGCCTTTCTGTGCAGAGTTTGTGTGTTTCTCCCATCATCCCAAAACATGCACAATAGATAAAATCCTCCAGTTAGGTGGTCTTGACCAAGCCTAGCTCAACATCTGGAGATGGGTCCCTGAGCGCTGTACTGTCTGCAGCTGCTTACTGCTCCTGACAGGTTGCCCCAGTGGCTTTGAAGGATGGGTCAAATGCAGAGAATGTATTTCCTTCACAAGGGATCAATAAAGTATACCTTGACCTTATATGCAAATACACTACGAAGCAGAAACAATGCTGTTTTGTGTCCAGAAGAGAAAAGAAAATTGTAAAAAAAAACAACATTAGAATTTAGAAGTTTTTATTTGAGGTATAAAAGTAAGATTCTTAAAAGTTAGAAAGAAGGATGTCATGGCCATGTGAGAAGAGTTTGTGGGGAGATTCCCTCCTAGGCCCTAGGTGGGTCTTAAACAGGTGTTTAATGCCTGTCCTGTTCTCTCCAGTCTTTTTTTCTTTATTGGCACTTGAGCAGTGGAGCCAATTGTTTGGCTGTTGCCTTGGACACAGCACTTATTTTGCAAATGGCAGCGTGTTGCAGCGTGCACTCTGTCCAAGGTGTTTTGAACCTAAGACTGCTCAACCCCAAAGATGAACCCAGAGAAGCATAAACTATACATTTGGGTTTGACATTTGTAATATGCTTAAAGCTGAGTTCATGAATTTATTGGAAAACACCTTTTACTTTTGCCTAGACCTGTTCCTGGTGAGTCTAAATAAAGGAAATTCTCCACACCCTAGAAAGATGTGAATTATTATTATTATTGTCACTATAATCAATGCAAAAATGGCTTTGTTTAGAATAATATGATACACAGGCATTTATCCACAATAAAATTAAAGAACTTTCAAAGATTAGTGACTCAGAACATTTTGAAACCCAACAATACATTTAAGGGCCTTTTAATTTTAATCCATTTTGAAAAACAGCAAAACAATTGGTTCTCTGATAATTGTTTTAACATTTATGAGCAACCAAAATATTAATTAATTAACTAAATATTGTTTTCTTTTTCCATTCTGCAGGGATGAACTGCGGAAAGAGGTGCGACAGTTGAAAAAAGAGATTCTTGCCATTAAACAAAGGAAAGATGAAAGCTCAAAACTTGCTTCAGAAGAAATCAAAGAGGGTACGTGCATACAAATGTCAAATAAACACTTATATCTAACCATTTTGTTCTGAAAAACTTCTCTTGAGTCTTAAAGTGTGATGATGATCTGTATTCTCTACTAATGTTACGATGACAGGGTGACCTCCAATCTAGGCTCCATTCACACATGTTTGATCTGGCCTTTCAGACTTTCTTTTTTTGGTCCAGGTGTGATGCCATAAGTTCAGTGCTTTATTTACTGCCATGGACTTATGAACTAAAGTTGTGTTTACATTTTATGTCAAGATTTCAAATGGACAGCAATGGTCAACATTTTTCCATGGATAAAGTTGGCTTCAAAATAAATATCTGTGTAATCCCTCAGTCGTCCAGGTCTGCTCCATAGTAAAAGAAAAATATAAAATCTGTCATCTGGACAAAAAGTTGTAGGGGTGAAGACGTTTCATGTCCACCAGTAACCTGACCAGAACTGAAGAAACGGCTTGGATGAGCAGCGAAACGTCTTCACTCCTACACTTTCTGTTGACAGATTTTATATTTTTCTTTTACTTATAAATATCAATAGGTTAATTCAAAACTGTTCTTACCAGATAAAAAAATGGGTTTGGTTCACCAAACATACATACATTAATTGTGAGGCTGAGAATATAAATGTGTAATTCAATAATACCCCCACTTTTTGGCCCATGGTGTTATGTGCTGATAATGGAGAGGACTTTAACATATGTGTTACAGACATATTAACTACAAAATATAGCAAAAATGTGCATATTTTAACGTGCATTGTAACCGCAAATTCTTAGAATACTTACCTACATTCTTCTAAAATGTATATTCTCTCAAATGTTTTGAAGAAACTTGAATATTATTGATCGAGGGTAATACGGGGAAACTAGTCTCCAGTGGTGTAAATAAATACTCAAACTCTTAGAAGTTGATGAGGCTTGTTTTACTCACTCTTCAGCTCCTGCTCTAACTTCTGTCTTAGGTTTGACCTGGGATCCTTGTCACAAACCTCTGGATTGGCCCACACTGAAAAGGTGGTGAAGGCACATACTGTAAAATTAAAATTAACTTACAGGGAAATATTATATATACCGGTAAATGTGTCTATTCCAGCAAAACTGTCAAACTAACCGTAACTTTGATGTTCTCTGAGTGGGATTCTCAGTGGGATTCCTAAACACTGTTTTATGTACAACAGAATTTGCTGCCACAATGATCTCTTGATTTGTTGCATTCTCTCAACCCTGTTGACGTGAGACAGTTGAGGGAGGAATGTAGTAAGAAAGGCCATCAAACAGACAGATAGTAGTTAGTGACAACAGCTGGAGAAGGTGATGTGTGTTCCTCGTGTTGGACCTCAGGGCATCATCAGTCAGTGTTCATTAAGCCAGAGGCTGCAGTAGAGGCTGCACAGAGCAGGCCATTGAGGGAGACAGCAGATCAATTGTTGCTCTCATAAATCAAAACATACCAAACCTTCCATCGTTTGCTCCTGTAAGGTATTCTGTTCTTCACACTTGTCACATGGTGCACTCTGAAAATGTGCACACTATTTGACTTGAGAGTTCAGTTGTTGCTCTGCTTTAGCTGGTTTAAAAGTCAGCTTCTAGTTGAATTAAAATGTAAAATTCTATTTAAGTTTTTATAATGCTAAGAGAGCACATACAAACTGTAATCTGTTTTATTAGATCATCTTTAAATGAAAAAGATATGTGTGGTATGTGGCAGCAGTAATTTGGGTCATCTTTGAGCAAGATAAAGGGAGGGGTTGCTGCTGGGTCTGCAGTCAGACACACTCAGGTCCTACAGACTGACTTTAGTGTGGAGTCACACAGAGCATGTCAATCTGAGCACACAGGAGGGACCTGGTGAGGACCTTCTCTCACCCTCTCATGCTCATGTTTTCAGCTCACTTATAGCAGCAGCTGTCACAGCTGGGCAGCATGGCTCACTTTTATCTTTACTCTTGTGACTCTCATCAGATGTTTTCTATTTTGATTAATTGTTGGAACCAGATGCTGTGTGTAATATCAGTAAATGTTGTTCTTTTATGCAGAGAAAAAACCTGTGAGTGAGGCTGTGGCTGAATACCTTGAAGGACGGAAAAAATATGAGGAGCTCCGAAAACAAAAAAAGAAAAAAGGATCAAGTAGAGAAGAACAGGTACCAGAAATGAACATACATTTGCTGGTTTATTTTATCTTTGGTCCTTAGTGATACAGCAGTCACGTCATATGCTGTAAGGATAATTAACTGTTTTTTTACAGACTCTTGCCCTCCTGGAGTCCTTTAAGTCCAAATTGTCTTCTGCCATTACTGACACTCCAGAGGAGGACGTGGAGCAGTTAGCAGAAGATGACGACAAAGGATGGTCAGCTAAGTGTTTTATTTGTCATTATGCATACAAGTTGTTTAGTAATATTGTGTAGATCAGATAACCCTGAATACCAAAGAACATGGTGGAAATGGAAACTTCATACATAAATTTGCTTGGAATATTCATGCTCAGATACTGACAAATATGTGTTAAAGTTCAACCAATATGCACGTGTGTGTACGAGGTTGAGATTTTTGACCACAGCCCCAGATTAGCCATCAGGAAATCAGGCCTGACGTTGTGTTTTACTCATATTCTGTTTTTCACCAAAGATCTCAAATGCAAACTGCACGAGTCAAAGTTTGAAATGAATACCATGTGTGTGAATACGAGCAAAGTGCCAGCGTGTGAGAGATTTAAGAAAAACAAAATCTGTAGTTGCCATTAGTCTCTAGAATACCCTCTGTGTGTGTGTGCGTGTGTGTGTGTGTGCGTGTGTGTGCGTGTGTGTGTGTGTGTGTGTGTGTGTGTGTGTGTGCGTGCGTGTGTGTGTTTGTCTGTCTGTCTGTCTGTAGGGCCCTGTGTGTGTGTGTGTGTTTGTCTGTCTGTCTGTCTGTAGGGCCCTGATGAATTGAGAGAAACCTTGGTTGGTGACACCTCACCGTGACGCTCCCGCGAGGTAGGATCAGGAGGTAGAGCAGGATAATATCATAGAAACCCCAGAAAAACACCAGTGGGAAATCTTTGCCATTCTAGGAGAGCTGCTAACAGAATTTGGGTTACTGCAGGTCAGACAGTGGAAGTCAAGTCTAGGCCAAAGGAGGTAAACCGTTCCATCTGTGTCTACTGACTGCCCCCACGACTCAAAAGTCTTTAAAGGCGAACATACAACATCTTAACACAAAAAGCATAATGGGGCTAGGATTACTGCCTATTCCACCTTTACGTCTGTGCTTGGGTGTTAAAAAGGGAGGTAAATGAAGGTTTCTGTGTCCCTCCAATTCTGTAATATTGATCATAACCCAAGATGATGGACCAAAGTCAGTGTGAGAGTGTGCACCTGTCTTATTTCAACACTCACTTGCATCATTAGATGTCCTGTTAATGATCTCCCAGGCAGATGTGAATGTAAACACCCGTCAGCTTAGTCTAGACGAATTTCAATTTAACCAAGTCATTAACTGATCAGACGCACCATATGCTATTTAAGCAGTTGGAGAATGCATTCCCAGCGTAGCCTCCTGAGTCTACAATCTGATCCCTGACGTTGATGCTGTCCATTCGTTATGTGGATTCACTAAAGGAATTCTTTCTCTGGGGAAAAAAAAGTCTCCTGAAAGTGCCCACTAGAACACTTATAATTTCAGCTATTATTCAACACCTCCAGTTCCATGAAATAGTTAGTTGCTTTATTGTCGCCGCAGGAAGATTTGTTTTCACAGCTGTACAAAAGGAACGCCATTTCACAGGACACACATCAATCACACATCACGACACGAGGAGGACATTGTATACAGTTTGTTTTGTGTGTTGATGGCTGTGGGGATGAGACTGGTTTTTTTTAAGCGTGCTCTGTTGCATCTGAGAGTTCTGTATCGTCGTCCAGAGGGCAGCGGGGTGAAGTAACGGTGCAGTGGGTGAATGTGGTCCTGTTTTGTAGATTGTGTGATCCGTGTTATGGCTTTAGAGTTTAGCTGTGAGAGGTTGGGAGTTAGTAGGCTGATAATTTTTGTGCCTTTAGTATTTATTTTTGTGAAGATGCTCCTGTTTTTGAGTGCAACCATAGTCATAAAACAGGATGAACAGTACATGAGGCTGGATGGTACTGGTGGATAGTACAGACTGCGTTGTCCCAGCAGAGAATACCTGGCACATGCTATACTGCGACAACACAAACTTGTTATATGTGACCTTGGTTTTAGTCTGTTCAATATTTACTTCCTACAAGCAGAACTAATTGATAAATCAACAAATCAGGGGTGGGATTTAATAAGTTTTCTTCTTCCTACTCTTCCCAAGAAAAAAATACGTGAAATGTGCATTAAGTGTACTGGATATATGTATACTGACTTCTTGTTTTCATTAATCTGCTGATCTGAAATAGATGAAAAAAAATGAAAATAATGAATGAAATCAGATATAAATTGAACTTGAACTCTAAAAGACCATCATTGCAGTCTCATTAGATCTATATTCGTACAATTATAGTACCTTTATGTCTTAAATCTTGCAACATCTTCACTTTATCACAATCTTATCAGTATTCTACACAAAATGGAAACTATTCTGAACTTTTTTGAAAAAGTTGCCCTGCAGTAATAATTTACTGAATTTTTGGTTGTGTTCCTTTGAACACCGTCTTTCCCTCTTGATTTAGGATGGGCCATGTTCTGCAGTTTGACGAGCAAACCAGAAAAGTGAAGGACGCCAACATGCAGGACGAGGACACGTTTGAGATCTACGACCCACGTAACCCCGTCAATAAACGTAGGAGAGAGGAGAGTAAGAAAATCCTGAAGGAGAAGAAGGCCAAGAGGTGAGGCGTCACGGTCAGAGGTCAGGCTTTATCCAAGCTCTGTGACTGAAGAAGTGGTCAAACAACAACATCCAAAGAGCTCCACTTTGAAGCTATCATGCTTTTTGAACTGTCTTCTGGCTCAAACATCTGGATTGAGTGCACATACCATTCCTTTAATCTGTGATGGAAAGATATCTGCTCACAAGACAGCTGTGTCTAGGCAATTAGCTTAATCAGTATAAAAGTGTTCAAAAACTGTATTAGTCCTGATTCCGTTCATTTGGTGTACTTTTCATTTACTATGAATAAAAAAATACCTCTTTGAATCAAGTGTTCCACATTTCTGTGGTTTGGAGTTCATCAGTGTATGTATTTTTTTATTATTATTTTGTCTAATGAAAGTCAAACCACTAGGACCCATGATGCGCCTTGGCTCTCAGTGTGCCATGATGATGTTGTTGTGTCAGACAGCTTTATTAAGCCTACTGTAAAGCAGGTCCCATTCATGTCGTTTTGATTTGTTTGGGGCTCTGGTGGTGCACTGATGACTGTATTTCACCAGAGATACTGATTAATTAATAGGTATTTTTATTTGTTCTCACTGCCTGTTGTCATGCTTGTTTGCACACACATGTATGTTCCAAATAAGACCAAATGGCTTGTGCCAAAAAATCCTTCATTATCAGTTAAGTTGTAATGTCCCATCAAAGCCACAAGAGGCATAAAGAACATGCCATTGCCATCTGTCTCCGTAGGATAAGGAGTCTTAGTAATAGCATTATCATGCTACTTCTCCACAACCATTGCGGCACTGCCGTGTGTCTCTTTTTAGATTCACTTAATGTTTCTCTGTCCTTATTACTACACAACAGACTTCTGAAGATCAGGGATGTTTTGAGCCGTTCACTTGTCTGACCCCTGAGTCTCTGCCTTCTTATTCCCTTCATGACTGATGGACTGTGTGTTAAGAGGCAAGGTGAGCCTAAGAAAGTTGGCATAAAAGGGATATTGATGCGTTGCAGGATCAAAGAGAAAATGGTTTGGACAGGCACAACGGATTTTCATGCTTAATGGTTGGTCATTCACGGTGTCCAAGGACAGAGCAGGGTCCATTTGTCTTTGTTACAGATGGCCTCAATGCCAACACACTCCAGCCAGGCAAGGTTGAACATTAGACTTTGAACATCACTTGCCCAACTAAAAATATTTAAAATATAAAGGGTATAGATCGATGGTTTGATGGACTTTTTTCACTTTCCATTACAAAATGTTGACTATGAATTCTTAGCACGATCAGACTGTCAGTGTTTGAGGCAAATAGATGCATTATACCAAGTTACATAAAATATTTACACCTAATTCTGTGACACAGGATCAACAACCAATGTTCTCTCTAAGCAAACCCAAGTCAAAAGGAAACATTAGTACATACTAATAGTTTTCATATAATTCAAGCAGTTGTAGTGCCTTCAAGAAATATTAATTATTAAAATAATTATAAAATAGAATGTTGTAAAAAGCTGTTTTAAATACTCAAAATATTTTCAAAAATACTCTGCCTCCTACAAAATGAAATGGGTTCAAAGAAACTGAACAAATAATACAATTACATTTCAGATGATGTACACACAGCACCTGGGCTGTAACTGGTAACAGTTTATTGCATTTATTATAAAAGGATTCATCTTTTCCTTGACATGAGTGAAGGACACGCAGGCTATGAAATTGAGATGAAATAGCGCAGCAGCATTACAATGGGAGTGGACAGCGTACTGGACAAGACTGTGGCTACAGAGCCATTATCATTTGTCCTCATTAGCACACTACCATTTATTAGCAGTAGTCAGTTGGGGAGAGGAGAGCATATCCCAGCATAATTCATTCCTGATGGATTTCATAATGTTCTTGAGAAAGGATGTCCTTATAGTATTCTACCCAAATGAGTCGCAGTGTGCTTCAGGCACACGCACCAGAGAGCCAACATCCCTGACTTTATTTTGTTAGCCTAAGTGATTGGCTATTGATCTTTTATGCATTTAATCCACTTATATGCTCTTATCTATGCTGGCAGGGGAAAGCGTGGTAAGAGGAGTGGAATTTTTCCCAAAGGTGACCTACACACCTGAGGAACCCCCACATAAGAGAATGAGTCTCACATGGATCTATTTAACCCTTGTGCACCCCTTTGAAATAATCACACCTGTGGTCCTTCCTCACAAAAACACCGGAAAAGATTACCACATTATATTTTTGTAGTACAAACTTTTCTCAGATTTTTATATCAGTGTCTTCATTTACTTCAGCCCTAAGCAAACATATCAAATGATTAATAATATTTTGACATTTTAACCCTTTAAATGCCATGTTTGTCTGTGAACGTACTGAATTATGTGTAAGGCAAAAATGAAAAAAGTATTTTATTTCTATAACTTTTAATAAATTTAATTTTGTTTGTTTTGGGATTATCAGAGGCTGGGTCATAATATAGTGCCAGCATTGATTTTGACATTTTTTTTAGTTTTTGCACATTTTTAATAAAAAAAAATCACACCTGTGGTTCTTTGTCACAAGGTAAAAGGTATTCTTCCAATTTTTTTTCATAAATATCTTTCTTTACTCCTGGCTTAAAAATATTTACCAAACATTGATTTGGATTGTTTTATATCTTTTGCACAAAATACTGTTTTCCCCTAATGCCCCATTGACTTCCATTATAACCACACATTTATCGGCTGCAATGACGTAACACTAGGAAATCATAAATTGATGATATTTACAAGTTCTCTCAAATTTGTGATTTTTACAGTTCAATCCCAGCTCACCCCATTGCATCTTGCATAGGCCTATATGCAAACAAAGCCATAATATTCCTATGCTTTCCTATGGAGTTCTATGGGATTTACACTGATTGTTCATATGTGTATTGGAAGCATATACTTTCCTGTCTTAAAACAGTCAAATGTAAAATTTTGAACACATTTTAACACATTGACAGGAGAAAACAAGTATCAAATGTGGAATTACTATGCTTTCAAAACATAAATGTCTAATGTTTATCAACAGTGGCATAAATAAAGATATATGCACCTCAAAATGTGCAAGAACACAGGCGCACACACGCACACACACGCACACACACACACACACACACTCCCAAACAAACACATGCACTGCACTCTGGGACTCCTGTATATCGAAATATCGAAGTCACTAGCCTCCAGTGTTGACTTATGTACAAATGTCCACATATATATATATATCCTGATAAAGGCAGATACACAGTAAAAAGAAAAATATAAAAATTTTCAAACAGACACCAAAACAAAAAAGGGTTTTCAACACCAAAGAATGAAAAATAAATTAAAAAGTAAAAATATACGGGCAAAGTTATGCCAGTAAAAAAAGACATTTTGAGTCAATGGGACAAAAATGGGACCATGGGTGTGAGTATTTTGATTATAGACCGTTCAATTAACTTGATACTGAAAAAATCAGAGAAATTAAAAATACATCACAAAATTCACAAACTGGCCAATTTTTATGCAATTTGGTGCAATATAGCCAAAGTTATGCACAAAAACGTACCCAGGGGTGTAGGAAGGTTGAGACACATGCTTCGCTTCCGTTGTTTTGTTTTGTTTTGTTTTTGGTTTTGTTTTTGGTTTTTTTTTGCAAAACTATGTGTTCTTTATTGTAGAAACTTTATGAAACTATTGAATCAACTATTCCAAGTAGCCTAGAGTGTTGTCTCCCCTTAGTACTGTTGCCTCTACTGCACACACGTCCAGAACTCCATCACCATGTGTTGTATCAATGTGTATCAATGATTCATTTATTTACTGTGACAAACATTTGAAAGGAGCATTGTGATAAGTAATTATAGTGATATTTTTTGCTTGTATTTTTCTTTTTCACTTTTCTTCTAAATAATACCAGCACATACTATACCAGGCTCTTTAGTTAGGTGTAAAGTGGTTGCTAGTTGATAAAACCTGTAGTGTGTACTAGTGTCTTATATAATGTTGTGAAACTCTGAAGTGTTTTCTCTGAATGGGACTTACTTATGGGTTGGCTGTTGCCCTGTTCCTGCTTTGATCTTGCTCATACTGTGGGCCTCT
>KN485014.1:38471-54547 GCA_000787095.1 Periophthalmodon schlosseri
CGAGCCCAAACAGAAGTCAGGAGATAGCAGGTGCTAGGGGTCATGACCTTTCCATCCTGGACCAGAATTCCAGGCTGTCAGACTCTGGGCATGTTCTCATTCAGCCGCACCTCTGTCCCGCTGCAGTGCATCCTGTCAGCACAGTGTCTTGAGTGCTACAACACTATGGCTTTGATAAACTTCACAGAGTAATATGAATACACACGCCTCTTAAGGGTACGGTGATCCTACAGCGCTGCATGTCTCTGGGATTAGGTGTAATAAAATGGAACCAAGGTGGGGCATATTGTAGATTATTGAGCCTCTCTCCAAATGTAGTGTGTTATCAGTAGCTTTCTCTGCTTTTGATGTATTTAGGTGCTGATAAGAACAAGCAGTGGTTTCTTTCACTGTCAGTAATCTTTTTGAAGTGTGAAATCCTGGCATTACAACAAGAAATCTGCTTCGCATCCTTTTTACACCTCTTATCATCGGCAGAGGGGGAGAGAGGAAGCCCTACAACTAACTTCAATACATTCAACTGTATGTATTAATCATTAAGGTAATTGGAACACAGGACGCCGGGATGTGAATTTGGAAAGTCTTGACTTGTGCAACCGTTTTGAAGCTATTACGAATGTAATTTAAGTTTGCCATTTAACAGCAGTGTTTTGAAACTAGACACTTTCAATCCATGATTGCTCAACTAGTGGACCTTAGAAATTATTTTAAAGTTAGAGCACTTTAAATTGAGGTAACACGTATGAATGGAGTCCTGGGATTATGCCACTAGTTGTTCTCAATCCAAGAGCTGAGTGGAAGGACAAGTGTCTCTCTTCCGCTCTCCGGCTGTGAGAAGTGGGTACCCACTATGGCACAAACACTCCTCTGTGAATTACACATATGAAAACAAAAACCCTTTTCACATACATTCTTTGAAGACTGCTCCTTTAATTGAATCTACTAAAATGTAGGTGAGGGGCAATATCACTGCATATTTTCACAAGGCTTATTTTCAGTTATATGCAGTGAAATGAATGTACAAATGGGGAAACACAATAAATTAGAATATAATTTACATTTGAAAAACATAGTAACAGTGTACCAACATTAATACTGAATATAAAATATAAAGAATTAATCACATGACTTTTCCTTTGCACTTAGGTATAAGCAACATTCAAATATCCAAGTTCACAGCACTGAGGACCAGTTTGAGAGATTTATGGAGGCTTTATATCCTACTGGCAGTCCGTAAAAATATTATTTGCAGTATCTCCCCTTCACCTCGTCGATATCTGTTCATCGTCTTACTGAGGGTGGCCTCAGAAATGTAGCAGCAGCAAACAACATTTAACAGCTCCAATGAAGTCCTTATATGCGCTTAGATGTCCAAGGACTGTTGTGGCCAACTGAAAGGTTGTCAGAGATTGTACATTACAACGCATAATGCAATGCAATTGTTAAATGTCATAATTAAACAATTCCCAGTGTGAGGTATAGCACAAAATAAAACACAAACATGACCAGCATTTAGCAACAGAAATAATTACAGGGTATTACTGTCTAAAAGTAAATGTTCTCATTCCCAGCCACCTGTTTGATAGCACCATATGTCTTAACAAAGCACCAATGATTGAGGAATGATGGAGAAGTGCTCTGTGACATCCTTGAATACACTGTGTAACTTATACGGTATATTTAGTGCCTCTTAACTGATAAGCAATAACGGCAGGCTTCACTCAGTCCTTCAGAATAAATCCTTCAAAGTGAATCCTGTCAATGGAATTTCTTGCTTCCATGTTGGTCAAATAAATGTTCTGTTTTGTGTAATCCTTCTCAAATATGTATGCAACTAATACACAGATAGTATATGCTTGTTATTTTTCGTTTTAGGATAGGGTCCTTACATAACATTAAGTCATAATCATAATACATTCCCCTTTAGACAGTAGGCATCTTGGCTCTTTTTGGACATAAGAATAAATATACAGTACACAGATTGGAATTTTCTGCAACTTTGCAGGTATTTGAGCAGACAACAGCATAGTATTTACACAAAAAGTGCACCAAAGCTAAATGCCAACATGCTAATATCACAGTCAAACAATAGTAACCCAAAATGTTCACTATGGGCTCCCATCCCCTCCACGAGCCATGTGTCCAGCACTTTTATAAACAAATATGGAGGATCTCTAACATAATGTAAATAATTATTATTATAATAATAATAATAAAACTTAGAACATTGTCTGCAAATAATATTCCAAGTTCCACTTCACAGAAGTGAAAATAAACAGATTTGAGTCAGCGCTGTGGCTGAGCAGTGGTTTGTGTTCATGAGGGAGGGCAGGAGGATCACACAGACAAACCACTAGTCTGGTTGCCTTTGCTCCAGATGAAGTCTACTCCGTTTTGTTCTTCTGTCATGTTTATTGCAACACCAACCTCCCTCTATTGTCCACAGTCCATCTTGCTTCTTCTCCTGATTTTGTCCTGAAGAAGTCAATGGCCCTGGCATGTCTTGCAGCACATCTGTCTGAAATAAGCCCGGCTGCAGAACTTGAACTTCAGAACAAGCGGACAGTAGGCTACCTTGTTTACGTCTTTGCACTCTGAAAGAACAGAAAAATGATCTGGATTAAATAAGGGATACAAACACATAGTGAAGTAACCTCATACCTATATTTTTTAAAATCTGATTTCTTAGGAGACTTGGATTTCCCCAAGGCCTCCACAAAATAGAACTCTGTAACTAAACTTGGAGGCTAAGCACAAGCAGAGACTGATGTTGGCCTTGTTCATTGACTGGGCTTTCTGCCATACCAATAATACATACTCATTTGAGCACACAAAGACACACTCATTTGAGCACACAAACTGCTTGCTGGATGGTGGTCAAGCAGTGCTTTAAATGCCTTATCACGATCACAGTGTCTTCCCTTATTAGGCTTTGGCTCTTGGTTTTGCAGAGCCAAATGAAACGAGACATTGCCTCACTGCTGTTCGTAAAGGAACAATTAGCTTAAAGCTAATCCCATTAGCAAGCCTGTAAACGCTGCTCACGTTTTCCATTCAGGCTAATTGAAAGGCCTTTCTTTATACATCAGAATAGCCATCCATCATGTGTAAGT
The DNA here is from genome assembly GCA_000787095.1 of Periophthalmodon schlosseri. Classification (NCBI taxonomy): domain Eukaryota; kingdom Metazoa; phylum Chordata; class Actinopteri; order Gobiiformes; family Gobiidae; genus Periophthalmodon; species Periophthalmodon schlosseri. Next base: position 41,585 of record KN485014.1, read on the forward strand.
GCATATACAGGTCTGAACTGTATCACTTGACCAGGGGCCATCCTCACTGGAAAGATTAATGTAGCTGGTATTGAGCAGAGCCTGTTTGATGGTTCATAGCAAATGGGTGAAACACACAACTTTCAGCATTGAGAAAAATTTACTGAAAACTTGAACACATAAACCACTAATTTGCCACTATGCCTCCACCCTGCCTCCTGCAGTGGAGAGTACAGAGTGCCAGTAACGTTTGATAAAGTGTATCTGTAGTGTGGTGGTCTTACCGTCACCGGTGGCGATGGGTGTGGCATCACACTTGCTCTCACACTGCTGCATGATGGCCGGCCTGAGCGACTCTGCACAGTCACTTGAGGGTTGCCCAGTGTAGGACAGACACTGCACTGTCCTCATCTGTTGGCCCAGGCCACAGTGAGCAGAGCACTGAAATACATGACAAACCTAATTAGAGCACTCAGCGAGGCTGTCATTAAGCAAGGTAAATAAGGACCAGCTAATTCAGCTAAAGTAATCCCCACAGCATCTTTCAGTGACCTCAAGCAACAAGCAAAAACAAAGTGGACAGCTACTATATAGATCAGATATTTTAGATAAATATTTTTAATAAATTGATATATTTATATGATAGGGACAAGTATGCACATTAAACTTGTAACACACTACAATATTTATACTCAAAGCTAATTTGCAATGTCTGTCCCCAGAAGGGTTTTAACAAACAAAGTAACAGCTTTATATTTAGAGTTGTAATGAGCACAGAGTAGCATTCATGCATGCTGGACAATCATTTCTACTGAAAAAGTGAATTTGCACTTGACAGTGAAAGTCAACATGGGCAGGTAAACTGGGGACATGTCCAGAAATGCCCCTCTGGCACACACATTCAAACTAATCAACAGATGACCTAATGTTATACATTTTCTCATAAAACTTAAGTTTCTTGACACATTTCATGTGCACAACCCAATCTGCACACCTGCTATTTTCTAAATGACTTCTAAGCATGTGCCAAAAACAATAAATGAATGTTTGAAGCGTGACCAGTAAAACACATTCCAGTTGGGGTCTACATCATTTCAACAAAACAACAACTACAAAGCAGGTCGATATCTCAACAATTAGGGCCTATGGATCTAAGCACCTGGCTGTCAGTCATCAGTGTTTTAATATCAACAAAGGGGCATTCGAATGCAAGATCTGCATAGCTCTCTGTCACCTTGCTGAGTACTGCCGGATCAGCAAGCCTGTATTTCATCCCTTCCCAATTAGAGAATGATTATTAGGGCCTGCTGTCGGCCATGACAGATGGTATACGTCAATGATGACAGTTAAGTGGGATTTGAACCAATGACCTTTTGGCTTGAAAGACCAGGAGCGCTATAGCTTGCAGTGATCTCTCCTTTCTGAAGTCTGGACACGAGGCTTTAGAGCAGCAGTGCTGAGACTTGCAAGTACAGTAAACGAAATGCTCATGTCCTCTGCACTGGAGAAAGTGCAGACTCCAGCTGTTGTGTTCTTGAGTATATAAACAGGACCGCTCTGAGGTTAAAGAGAAGGTCATTTGTTTATGGCTGCTACTGCCACTGACAGAATACAAAGTCACAACACCAATCTATTTTGTTTATAAACACATATGGGCAAAGCTGTATGGGGTGAGTTATAATCTGTCTATCTATTCACCTTTTAAATTCTCAAAAGAGAGGTGAAGTACAACATCACATTTAGACACTTTGAAATACCAAAAAAATACAAAAAGTTGTTTGACTTTTGGTAAACACTACATCTATGACGCACATGTGTGGCGTCATCTAGAAAACGCAATCCACTTGTATAGAACTCAACAGCAAAGGAATGCTGCTTCTCAGCCATGCACTAAGTTATGTTCCTAGAAGCAGCAGCGCTGAGATAAACTTCAAACAGGCAGAGGGGATATTATCAACCCGGGCTTATCCATGTCTGCTGGTGTCACAGCCCCACATGCCACAGAGGTACGCCGAGGCTTCCATTTGTCATCCAAATTTGATTTATGTCAACTATGCACTTAAACAACCTGGGTTTCTCCACATTTGTAAGCCATATTTGTAATCCCTCCAAGTACTTAGGCAGGTACTACATACTTGTCCCCATTCTCCAGGAATCCAGCGAGGAGGAGGACAGCGACCAAGACTGCAGCGGATTCGAACTGGAGGCTTGTTGTGGCTTGGACAGTGCCCAGGTGGAAAGGTCTTTGTCAGGTCACTGCTTTTGCATAAAACAATGCGGTGTTTGTAACCGGGACCACATTTAGGTGTGCACTAAAAATAAATGAAAATAAATGAATAAAAAACATCATAAAACGAGACGATGTGTGTCGAGCAAAAATCCCCACCTCAGACCAGTCTAATGTCACCCACTTTGGCGGGCAGGACTGGTTGTTGCAGGATTCCCGTTCAATTGGTCGATGAGTCAGACAGTGGGTGTCTGCCAGCGTCTCCTCCTCAGCAGGACCTATCTTCCTGATGCACACCACCGTCCTGGTCCGGACTCCTCCATCACAAGTCTTCGCACAATCGGACCAGTCACCTATAAACCACCTGCACAAAACCAAGAAACATGTGCTACATTTAAAAAATATCTTGATGTACATACAGTATTCATTTCCTTCAATAACTAAATATTGTTCACAAAAATTAAAACAAATGGTTTACTTAATTTTTTGCCAGACAATCAATGTGAATCTTTAGTTATAACACTAAACATAGTATAATGTAGTTGTATGTTCTAACCAAATAGTTGCATGCAAAAAAAAAAAAAAAAACATTAGCTCTCTAAACACATCCAGCCTCTGAAATATTACATCATGCACAGGAATGCACAACATTAACAACAGGTTTTAAACATTTGCTAAAGAATTCTTTGCCAAAACTTGTAAAGGTCCTTGCTATTTGAAACAATCCTGTTTACACATTGATTTTATTTGGCCTTTATTCAGGAACATCCACGCACACTGTAGACGTAGCTGTTATGCCCTAGTAAAACTCAATAGCACATTATTAGCATTTGCAATGGCAGAAATCCAACCAAACAACCAACTGAATGGTTTTGTATCGTTTGGCAAAAGCATCGAATCTCCATTTCTTTAGATAGTCCACACGCTAAGCTGATTGTATAGATATTTGGCCACAAATTATAGTTTATATTAAACCTCACTGCATTTATATACAGTGCCTCACGAAATAATGGCACCCTTTGCCAGTGTCCACCAAAAGATATGAATCAACCATGAAAAAGGCGAGTGTGCAATTCCATTGGTCAAAAAAACTGTAAAAAAGAGTCACAAAGTGGAAAAACTACAAAAAACACGACTTCTAACCAAAACTGAATGTCCTCTAGTTTGACACCAGTTGAAAGGTATTGATAGTACCATTATGTGACATGAATGACTGAAATGAATACATGTATGAACAATTCTAAAGTCTGCATTAGAACAGGGTTAAAGGAACTGATGCTGATGTCTGCCAAATGCTGAAAATGGGCCATTGTTTGGAAATGTGTTCAATTCTTTGCATTTGGAGCCATTTCTCCTTTTGGTAGTGAGCAGAGAATTAAACAATTCCAATTCTTTTGTCATATTTACCACTGAGTGCCAATATTTCTCATATTTCTCAACATTTCTTTAGTGTATATTACCTCAAGGATTAGAGAAGTAGCCAAAACTATAACGTTTTTTTGTTTTTTTTTAAACTGAACTTTGTATCTGAAGTCATTATTTTCATCCAATTTGATTTTACAAGAAGCAAACATTTTATGGGCACTGCAATTTGTTACAATGGTAAAAATAGTCAGACACGAGTAATATCTAGTCAAAATAAGATATTGGCAATATGCTTATCATCGCTTTCATTTCTGCATAAGGAGAATGCATTTGTACATACTCTGGAGGACAGGGCTCAGTGTTGCAGGTTTGCTGGTTTTCTGGAGGTCTGCCGTCTGGGTCACAGTAGCTGTTCTGGACCACTGAGTTATCGTCCAGCCTCTTGCACACTACCTCCTGCTTCTGGGAGCCTACAGGGGAAATGATTTATAAAAAAATATATTTATATATTTCCACAGCTAGCAATCAATTAAAGCCAGAGTTTAAAGCAAAATAACTGTCTGTAATTCACTCAGACATGTGAAGTTTAGTTTTTTGCAAGGTACTACATCATTATAATTTTGATCACTTTATTTTGGCTTCTAACCTGCAGAGTTAGTGCTACAGTTCTGTGTCACACCCCCACTGTTAGTGTGCAGACATGTCAGACCTCAGAATGGGTCTCTTTGGACCATCATGGGACACATAATTTAACACAGCCTTGTCTGGCAAAACTGTAATAAGATACAGTAAGAATATATATGTGCGTGATATGCCTGGACTAAAAGTCAACCCATCTGTGCGGGAATATGACTTGATGAATGGTATGGTGAAGTATGAGGTAAAGGAGTTGATGATTTTAAGACAGAGTAAACCTTTTATTGCTATGATGATAGACAAGACTTCATTATTAGCAGAGCTGACTCCATGCATGATAATCATAGCTGGCAATTGGGGTAAGGCCAAGACACAGAGCAGACACAAATTACATCATCTGGATCAACAATACACAGGGCTGTTTAGAGCAGTAAAAGGTTGTGCCTGCCTTCCAATACAGCTCACAATTTTTAAATGCTCATTTTAGTGGTTCTTTTATGCCATACTTTGCACAATACAATCGCCTCATCCAGACTATATATATCACAACAGAGGTCTGGTTATATTTGAGGATGCATTCAATTGTGCTTTTAGAACTGTTATGTTTGACTTAAGTGAAGCGTTGGTGTGACCATATAAAGTTGTCCTGGATAAATAAAGGTCAACATTTCTTTTTGGATTGTACCTAGAAATCACTGAGGTTCTGAGGACTCTTTCCATCCACAAACACTTCATCTACAGAATGAGGTTGGTGCTTTACCTCCAGCACAGGTGGCAGAGCATTCAGACCAGGGCAGGTGGTGCCATGAGAAGCCCACCTCATTGTCACCACTTCCTGTTCGTTGAATTGGCACGTTGAACTTGTAACGTATGCCCAGGTTCTGTTCTTGGAGAAGGACCTGCAAGGCATTGTTATACATAATAAATAACACATTTTACTATTTACCTTCTAGTTTCTCTTGAGGATGTTTGGGGCATCTTACTCAATATTAAGTTTGACTAGAGCAATCTTTACAGGCAACAAGGAAAGGGTCTAATGTTTGGGGGCTGGTCACAACTCACAACAACTCCCAGAGACAGTGTGTGGTATTTTCAGCAATGTACTAAATGCCGTACGGTTGCCTAATGTCTGCTAATAGAAAAGATTTACATAATAGATACATAATTTACCCAGACATTGTTCATCTAAAAACTAAACTGAAATTATTACTCAGATTTTTAGTTCAATAAACCAAAAGTACAAGGACTGTGTGGAAGAATGTTAGTTAAAGAAGGTAAATTGACTTTTTAAAGCAAATCCAGGCGACTGCTAGATGTACTGTTGACAGAACAAGATTGTACTTTTCATGGGTTTCAAGCTATGGCAATGGTCCTGCTTTAGCAGCTAGCGCAATTAAGACCATTGCTAGAGCAATTAATCAATTGAAAAAAAAAAATTATATCTTTTAAATGGGGAAAAGTGTCATTTTTTTCCAATGCAGTTCTGTCAAGACCTGGTTCCTAAACCTGTCCCAAAGCCCAAACCTTAACCAAAGTACCTGTTCCTAAACCTAACTTTAACCTTAACCTGATTGTGAAATATTAGTCAAAAATAGCACTTGCTAGCACAGCACCAATGCAAAGTTGCGTTTGGGAAAAAATGCACGCAAGAACCTTCAAATCAGGAAGGAATTATTTGACTGAAACAATGAATAGTACATTTTTAGAACAGCAAGTTGTTAACCTTCATGTTCACTTTTCGTTTTCAAAGACTTGGCTTGACTAGATGTAGTTTATTGAATGGAATTTGTATTTATTTAATGCCTGGTGACTGCTCATATCTATCACCTGTATTGTAAGTTGTAAAGAATTTTTATGTTTTACCATAACAAAAAGGTTGTCAGTGGTAGGTCCAAGGGCTTCCAAAGACTCTGGATCATCAGAAGGTCTTTTGTAATGAAAGGCTGTCCCTGCAATATCAAACTTTCTTGGCCAGTCGATGGTCCAAGCTCCATTGATGTAATAGTCATCACCTTCAGATTTTAATGCTAGAAAATCAAAGAGACAATAAATCCTTTGAGAGAGGGTCCACCATGAACAGAAGCAGCAGGTGATCACAATCATTACAGTGTGAGGTCATGGCTGTAGTTCATCCAAATCATCAACTTTTTCAGGTATACTCTGAAGTCACAGAGTCCCTGTGTTGTATCCTTTTGAGAGACTGAGCAAAAGCATTGGAAATGAAGACATTGACATGTGCAGACACGTAAAATGAGAAAGAAAACACACTTCAGGTGAAAGCCTCAACTAACTTCAGGAATACCAGACTGCATGGTTACCAAAACAAAACAGGTTTCCAAGCACAACAGATCTGAAAATATCCTCTTTCACTCAAACCAACTGGGCCAAAATGAGCAGAAATGATTCAACTTCTACACTGTGGGGTATGACTCAGACATCTACACGCATCAAAACTGATTACAACAGCCAGTTTTTTATCTTTGATATACATGAATTATTCTAAGGCTTCAATGGTGGACCAGGTAGCTTTCACAACGAACCTTCAAATCTGACAGTTCTTTTGGTTCAACGTGCAACCCCAGGGGCATCCACCAAGAATAAGACACTCTAAAAACACTCTAGCTCTTTGTGTTTTATAATGACACAAGAAAACCAAACATTTTCTGTAAATGTTTTGACTCAGGTTTGTACTTGAGTTTGCACAGTGTACAGTTCAATGTCATTGCCTCAGAGTCACATGTGTATTTTGTGGATTTTTATTATTTTGGATTGGGCAACAGATGAAAAATTTGTCTATAATTGCATTTCCACAGCGACATTAGGAAACTGCAGGAATCTGTGTGGTTTACCCACACAAGTAGAGCAAATATGAAACAGCTGAAAGTAAAAAACAAACAAACAAAACACACACATTTGGACTGAAACTGAAAAAATACAGATAATTAATATAATTAAACCACTGAATAGCATTTCATGCAATGTTGCTTTCATTATACAAATTCACTGTCTGCAATTGCAAAATCTATTGAAACTTATTATTCTTAAAATATTAATAGCAGCTGTGATTACATTAAATCAAGTCTTTTTAATAAACATAACTGCCATTCATCTTTCAAATAACTAATCCATTGACATATTTCAGTCTTTACTTACCTATATAATTCTTTGAAATTGAGGTTTCTTTAATTTCAATATGAACTGAACCCTTTGGGATGTGGACAACCTCCATGTAGCCTACAAGAGAAGAACAGACCCTTCAAGGTGGTATTTCTCCACTTTATCCCCTTAATGTGACTTTTTCCAAAACACAGAGCAGACACATTCATAATTCATGTCATGAGGTAAAACCACATATAGAATGCATTCCAAATCAGCCAAAAAAGGACAGAGCAACTCTGCCAGAGGACAAAATAACCCCCCTCTGCTATTTGGTCACACACACACACGCATAGATGCACACACTGTATTTTTGGATGGTTTACTAGCCATACCATACAAGGAGAAATATGCATGTTTCTGTCTTTTCATTTATGTAGATGACCTTATGCTACAGTTACACCAACTCCACAGTTTATTGTGTATGCAAAATATACTGTGGGTTTGTATTGATATACTGATAAAGAATAGTTACCATTTGAACTCCTGATAGCCACTCTTTATGCTGGCTTTTGGACAGATGTTGCATTGCCAAAAAATACATTTTATTTAATTATCTAGTGTGAGCCAAGTGCAGTAACCACACTAAAATAAAACTATGCTCCAATCTATACCATACTAAGTCAAATACTTGCCTCCTCTGGGTAAGGACTCATTGAAGAGTCCTTCAGTGGCCTCACAAGTGCTGCCGTCTCCTCCACATACACGACACCGGTCCTCTTTAGCGTCTGAGCTCAGGATGTTGTCACAGCCCACATGCTATAAAGGCATATATGCAGAATTCAAGTTCCAAATTCAATAATTTGGTTTTATCATGATGGGATTTTTTAAATTAAATTATTAAAACAATAACAATAAAAACAAATGTCATTATTTATTTATTTTACCAATTTACCAGAGTTAATAAAGTGTGTTTGGTTTACTCCGGTTTCCCTTTTTCCCTTTTCAAACCAGAACATGCACAGGAGATAAAATCCTCCAGCTAGGTGGTCCTGACCAAGTCTAGCACAAGATCTGGAGATGGGTCTCCGAGTGCTGTGTGGCAGTGGCTCACTACTCCTGACAGTTTGCCCCAGCGGCTTTAAAGGATGGATCAAATGCAGAGAATGAATTTATCTCAAAAGGTATTAATAAAGTAGACCTTAACACTAGCTTATGCTACACCCCTCTATGCTAGCTCTAGTTCTCTCGCTTTGTCTCTCTTCTGCACATGTGCACACAGAGTGGTTTAAACAGTTTTTGTGCTTCTTCCAAACAGACAGTGTTCCAGAGATTTATCACTGAGAAGCAAGCTTATAAAATAAAAGACATGCTGGAGTGAGTCTGGAAATAAACCTGAAATGCTCCTTAAATGAGAGTATTCACTCTCTTACACACATCATGTTTTACTAATATAATAACGTGGGTATAAAATAGACTTTTTGGTGCCAAAACATGACTCAAATTACATGCTTATGTGCAAAGTCAACACAGGCGGGTCACTATACAAGAATACCTCCAGGTAAACAAACAATAAGGATATACATAATCAGACTGTTTTAAATATAAACTAATCACACTTAAGGGACTTTAATTTTCTTATTTGAGTAATTTGCATCAACATCTTAAATTAAGCTGAAGTGGGTAATACTGGTACTCAGTTACATTTACTAAAGCGCATTTACTTGAGTAACTTTTTTTAAATAAAATCGTACTCTGAGTAGTTTTCAAACATCGTATTTTCTTTGTACTTCTACTTGAGGACCAGTGCCCTTAAACAGGGATGATCCGGAGGAGATACTGTTATCTGATATTTGTCTTGCTCTTGTGGCCGATAACCGATATTAAGCCAAATTTGTGTTAAGTTATAGTAAAGTTTACAAATTAACTTTTCGCTTTTGTAAAAACAACCACAAAATGTATTTGACTTTGATATAAATTCATATTTTCACTCATTTAGTCAAAAAGACAAATCTGATGCACTGAAGACAAACTGGAAACAGAAAAAATATCTGATCATTTCCGATATATTTTCAATCTTGGATCGATACGATATCTGTGAACCCTCCACCGATATTGTCGACAACTGATAAACAATCTTAACTCTTAATTGAGTCAAATATCTGGCTACTCTAGCCAGCACTGGTAGTACTCAGTTGCATTAAGTTGAAATGGTAGTTCTTAGACTATTCTTTGAAAATACAAGAATCTGTGCATCATTTAAAGTTTTGTCTCTCCCAGTACATTAAATTTAAATTATAAATCAGATCAGATCCAAAGAGTAACTTATACTCAAGTAGTATTTTCTCCCAACACTTTTTATTAAGTAATTACCTTTTCTGTTACTCAAGTAATTACTTCTACAAACATGTACCTTTGCTAGAGTAAATCAATGATACTTTTACAAATTTTGGCTGCTCTGCCCACCTCTGAACTTTTGTGTTACTGTTAGAGCTGCAAGATATGTATCACAATCGAGTCAAAATCATCATTTGAATGGTCACAATTAGCAAATTAAAAAAGACTGCAATTATTAAAACAACAAAATTTCCTCCGCAAACAACAAAATGCCCAGTCTTATTGCTGGGTTTCAGATGACATCACAACATTCTATACATGACAGTAATACTTTCATACAGGCAGCTAAAATCAACATTGTTAAAATGTGACTTCTGTTGTAATACAGATAGTTCTTGGGTCTAGTCAATAATGGAAATTATTAGGTTCAACATTTGTGCATTTAGCTTTTGAATATTTCCTTGCAAAGATACAATGTAATCAATAGGGAAATGTGGTTCTTGCCCTCCACCTGGAAGTATGATATCATTAAATTATAGAATTTGAAAACCACCAATTGTGTAAAAAGAACTGTTAACTCTGTAGTTTAAACCTCTACAAACATGTTCTTAAATGCACATGATTCTTGTATACATAAGTTTGGATGTGATGTTTCAGTTCTCTCAAATGTTAATGCACCTGGATGTGTTAAAATGTGGACTAGTGAAACATATATCACATTTCATATTGCAATAACAGTGCTTTTCAATAGTCCTTTTTATAACATTAAAAATAGAAGTACTTCATACCTTACACTCTCCATTGATACAGATGTCCAGTGAGTCCGCCTGACAGCGAGTGCCGTCTATAACAGCTGGGGAGCGCTCTGTGTAGAAGTTATATCCCTCAGCCAAACAGTTTAGAGCACAGGGTTTGACACCACCTGTAAGAGACAAGAGAACATACAGTGAATATGGTCATCCAACTCCTCTTATTGGTCATGTTCAAAAAACAAACAAAAAAAATGAAATGCTACAGATGCTTTTATTGGAAAAAAAGAAAGTTAAGTAAAGTTATGTACTGTACTTTGCACTGTAACAAACTGCAATGGCAAATGCATGAAATACAATCTTAAAATTAGGTAAACTCACCACCGGTATATGGCTTCCAGTTATAGTATTTCCCTCGAAAAGGCATGCTGTCAAAGTCGGCACACTGTTTCTCTCGGAAATCACGAGACCCTACAGGGCATGCCTGAAATTAAGTATGCAATGTAAGTATAAAAATGATGCAATAAAAAATATGTTAATTTATCACAGGAAAAACATAACAGTATTGGTGTGTATTCAAGCTAATAAGACAAATGCAGCATTACACTGTAACAAAAACAATTTAATCTTAATGGTTTCATGTGATCCTGGAAGATGATAGAATTGTTTGTTAGGTATTAATGGTGAATAATTACAATTTCAACACATAATAGTGGCAGAGGCTAGTCTCAGGGCAGGCAGTAGCAGGGTCTTCTTTTCTGGAAAGGCTTATCTGGGTTGGCACCTCTCTCAGCGACGGAAGGCCAACAAGGGAATAAAAGTATAAAGAGAGTTTATTGGTGTGAAAAGGTCCCAAGAAACCCAAAACATTCTCCCTAAGGACAAATAAAAGCGCCAGTGTCAAAGCTGTATTTCAGATGCAGAAAGTGTTCCATGTGAAAATGGGCCATAGGGAACTAAACCTCCCTTTTCATTGTGTAGGTGTGCAATGTAATACACTTTGAATGATTTTAGTTTATATGGCTTTACCCTTGATGCAATTCTACCTACAGAATTCAAACAATTATACAATGACTGCAACAGTAATACCTAGAATGTGAACAACCACAAGTAAAATCTTTAAATCTTCAAATAAATGCATTAAAATCTGTCACTAAATTCTTTCGGTGACAGATGTGAGTAGCAGGATTTTTGTAGCCTGGTAAATCCAGACTTAAACACTGCCCAGCCTCTATCAGTTTAAAAGTAATATTAAAGGCCCTGTATTACGCAAAATTGACTCTTGTGAGCTTTTAAGCATGTTGGAATGTTGTTACCTCATTAAAAACATACCTGGAGTTGTGTTTTGTTTCATTCACACATGTTGGAGCAACCGTTTATTATTATTAGTCTGTTTATATCTCCAAAGCACAAACTGCTCTGTTTCACCCTGTGATGTCATGAAGCAATAGTTTTCAAGTTAACAGCTACCTTACATTTTGTTCAGCAGAGATTGGCAATTCCAGGGCTGAAATTATACAAATGATTCCAGCGAAGGTGTGTGGAGTTTAAAAACACAGTAGAGCACTTCCTGTATTACCACATGACATCACAAGGTGGAACAGAGTGTTTTATGTGTGGTAAACATGTGTGAATAAAGCAAAACACGACTCCAGGTATGTTTTTGTTGAGGAAACAACATTATGACATAGATCAGAAAATAGTGCAATATGGGCCCTTGAAATGTAATTCAGTTAAATCATTAAATTACTCCACTCCTGGATTTCATTTTGAAAAAAGTTTGATTTTTTCCCCCTTTTTTCTTGGTCTTAACATTTTGATTGTTACTGTATTTATTGTATCTTCAATATCAGCCATGTGAAATGGAAACAGGAAGGGTGGGAGCCCTGAAAACAAATGATATTTGAAAACAGACCTGAATAGTGCTGTAGTGTTATTCTACACCACTGCGTCTGGTGTAGAATATGATTCACAGTCAATAGTGTGAAGATTTGAGCAGTAGCATACTGGCCATTTATTTTCATTCCTTTCCCAATAGTTACTCCTTTGGAACACTTATGGTGAATTTTCACTAGAAAAAAAGAGATCAACCAACCACCAAAGAAGTAGTTGAGCTCGTGCTGTAGCAAGATTCAGTCAAGATTTTAACATGAAACTACACCTGCACTGCATTGTATGTGGAAAGAGCTTAAACGTGACATAATAATACATGAATGAGGAGGAGAAGGAGTGTACTCACATCTATGTTGCAGGATCTGTAACGCTTCCTCTCTCCAAGACAGTACTTGCCTTCTCCTGATGGGCTGCCAGACACAGCAGTTAGTGATCAAACTTCAAGTAAATGAAACATTGCATCACTAAATATGTTGAGTGTATTTTGTGCTTAAATGTATTTTGTGTTTGCTAAGTGCCCTTAATCAAGAAAAAAATCCGAAAACACAAGTTGCACCAATAATATGTTCATATGTTGACGCCAGTTTATAAAGTCAGTCCTTATGAACCTATGCCATATATTTTTGACATTGTGAGATGACAGTAATTAGGCCAAAATTTAAAAATAATAATAATAATAAT